>CM026325.1:26900765-27163563 GCA_014843725.1 Amphicarpaea edgeworthii | reverse complement strand
CAAACCCTAAAAACCCCAAACCCTAAACCCTAACCCCAAAACCCTAAACCCTAACAAACCCTAAACCCTAAACCCAAAACCCTAACAAACCCTAAACCCTAAAACCCTAAACCCTAAAACCCTAACAAACCCTAAACCCCTAACCCCAAACCCCTAAACCCTAACCCACCCAAACCCCTAAACCCTAAACCCTAAACCCAAACCCCCCAAACCCCCAAACCCTAACCCCAAACCCCAAACCCTAAACCCTAACCCCAAAACCCTAAACCCCTAACCCCTAAACCCTAAACCCTAAACCCTAACCCCTAACCCCCCAAACCCTAAACCCCAAACCCTAAACCCCACCCTCAAACCCCAAACCCCAAACCCTAAACCCAAACCCCAAACCCCAAACCCTAAAACCAAACCCCAAAACCCAAACCACAAAACCCTAAACCCCCAAACCCCAAAACCCCAACCCCAAACCCCCCAACCCCAAAACCCCAAACCCAAAACCCCAAAACCCCAAACCCCTAACCCCAAACCCTAACCCCAAACCCCAAACCCCAAACCCCAAACCCCAAACCCTGAACCCTGAAACCCTAAACCCTAAACCCAAAACCTAAAACCAAAACCCAAACCCTAAACCCAAACCCTAAACCCAAACCAACCCAAAACCCCAAACCCAAACCCCAAACCCTGAACCCTGAACCCCAACCCAAACCCCCTAAACCCCATCAAACCCTAACCCAAACCTAACCCTAAAACCCAAACCCCAAACCCAAACCCCAAACCCCAAACCCCAACCCAAAACCCCTAACCCTAAACCCCAAACCAACAAACCCAAAACCCTAAACCCTAAACCTCCAAAACCTAGAACCCAAACCCCAAACCCCTAACCCCTAAACCCTAAAAGTCCCAATCCCCAAGTCACTTGTTATAATTTTTTGCCAAAATATTTTTATGATTTTTAAGCACAAATTTCTTCATCTTAATGACGGGAAAACGAAAAATTTATAATTTATGCACTATTACTATCACACTCATGAACCTTACGAATTATGACCATTCTATTAAAAAAGAATTTTGATGTATTCCAATGTAATGAGGAATATTCAAATCCTACGCTCCCAATTAGTTTCACATGGTGGGAAATTTGTGTAACTTTCCCACACTAGAATTCGTCCCACAAATATATATATATATAACTAATCAAAAATACAATTATACGTGCATCGATTAGTTTTGCTTTTGTCATCACAACTAATTGAGTGGATTAGACTTCGTATATACACATAAACAGAAAAACATGAAATGTGAAAATAAACAAATATGAAATAACTTGTAATTTTAAAAACAATAAAAAAATTAAAGTAAAATATTCATACACCGTTATTGTAAAATCATTTTACACTGGTTAATTATAACTATAATCTCCTGTTGTAATGAATTTTAAAATAATTTTATAAAAATTAATTGTTTTACTATAAATGAAGGGTTGTGATTAATTAATGTTGTAAAATAATTTTACCCGACGGTACATAAGAATTTTTCTCAAAAACTAATTTCATCTGAAGTGTATGAATATAAAAGAAATAATTTACCCATATTAATTAAAGCTTATGAGAATTTTTATTTCTTTTTATTTTCTTCTGTTAGAACTTACAAAAAAAATTATCCAAACAAAACTCCAATACTGATGGGTCAAATAAAATGTTACTATCAATTCCTCTTAGCTCTCCCCCCTGCTTGCTGTTGGCGAAAAGAGAGCAATTTTAAGCTTCTTCTTTTAAACAAATTTAAATGATGAAATAAAAACAAATAACTAATAAATATAGAAAGTTAATTTTATCTAAGAATCACAAACCTTTATCTATCCATAACTTGATTAAAATAAGCAAAGCATAATGTATTTTAGGAAGGTATGGACGGTACCAAATAGATTTAGAGGAAGTAGCCATACAATTCCAAGTAACAAATGCAGAGATTCCAGGGATTGGTGGCATCGGTGGTGGGTCCTGTGAGAACAACCCGGAAATACCTGAAGGGAAGCAGAGCGTTGGGGTCAATTATGGGCCAAGAGGCAAACTGACCAGGTTTACATACACTCCGATCATTTTCATGGTCTCTCAAGTTCGTCCAGCTCTTCCCGTCCAGTGAGCCCTGAAGGAAGAAGATTCATAACTTACCATTATTATTATTAGTTAATTGATTTTACCACCGCAGTCCACAGTGCAAGGATTGTTTACCTGAATATTCCAACATCTAGGGAAGGCCTTGGAACCGTCCTGTCTCAGGGTATAGTAATTGCACATAAGCTGCATTCATTCATCGATTTTCCATTTTTTCATTACAATGTTCAATCATTCCTTACTCACTTGCTCAAAGTACTATTATAAAATACTTGAAACACAATTGATCAAATATTGCATACCTGATGATCTTGGCCAAGATCAACCATCCACCAACTACAGTTCTGTCCATTTTCCAATCGAGGCCCAGCAAAACATGTTCCCTGTGATGGCAACATCAAGTTAGGTAGGTACCATTCAAGAAAATAAGAGTTCAATAGTCAATTGCAGTTAAAAAGTTTAGCACACCTTATAGGTTCTTGAGACCAAAACCTTGGGATCAGTGTATCTTGAGTGGGGGCTGCTGGCTGTGATGGTAATTTTCCTTGGCTGCCACATTATTTTTATTGTTAGTGAAGGGCATGTATAAACAGTTCATGGATCACCCCTTGGCATAAAAATTCCTAAAAAGAAAGGGGAAAAGATAAATAAAATGTTCTACCTCTGCCAAAAGAGGATTAACCCATGGGTGTTCACCATAGGATGTGCCAGCAAAGTACAGAACTCCATGGTCATCCCCATCACAGATATACTGGAGTTCCCTGTAACTGGACCGTCTATGTTGGAATCTAGCACTACAATGAAAGCTAAGGTAAGTTAACTCATGTAGTTAGACGTGTCCTTTTCTAGGGGATGAGGAAGGGAAGATAAATCTGAGAATCATTCAAAACGTAAACTGAGAAGTGAGAACTAAAAAGCACAAAAACCTTAAAAGGCAAACCAACAACTCCTGATATTTATCCAAGTAATCTCATTTCTGATAAAAACTCCTAATTTATTTAGAAAACCCTAAGTAGCCAAGAAACTAATGAGTACCTTATAATACTATCCCCAATCCATATACTTAGGATATATGTATTTCCAGTTTTCCACAGTTGACTCTTCTAATATTCCTTTCCCATATCCATTATACCTACTCCTAACTCCAGCATGTCACTGTTGGTATCCACAAGTACAAATATCCTTCTTAATGGGAACTTTAAATGGTTTTTTTCATGTGTGCCCATATGGACATCATAAAAAGACAAAAATAGAAGTTTTTTTTTTTTTTTAATTTGAAAAGAGTATTTATTATGGAAAGCACAAAAGTCATTCAATGCTTGCTTTTTTTAAATAATTACAAGTGTCTAATAGAATGTATTCAACAATACTTAGCATGTTCCCACATGCACACATTAGAAACAATGTTACCAAATTCGCTCAATCCCCCTTCAAAAACAACCGCAAACTAGGACCCATGCACCAAATTGCAATTCATTTTCTTATTAGTATGAAAAGGGTACAAGCCACAACCACATAAGGGCTTAAAAGACAAAGCTACTTTTCATTCTCAAACTTCAGGAGCTCTCATCAGTTGAATTTATGAGGACAGTCCACCAGCGTGCAGAATACACATTGTTAGGAAGGGAGCAAAAGGCTGGGCATATGAAAATAAGGTTTGGGAACTGGATAGTCACCAGAATAAAAAAACACATAAATCAAAAAATAAAATAATAAATTTTATTAAAAATGTTAAATTTAATATATTATTTACTCTAATACAACTTATAAATGTATTATTATTTATTACTCTAAACTTTAAAATTAGAAATGCATACGTATGTGTGGTGTGTGTGTGTGTGTGTGTAATTTTTTGGATTAGCATTACTGTATAACCCCCAAGTACTGCATGCCCCACACACATACCACAAAGTTATCATGTTGACCTAACCTAGGGAAGGATATAAGGAAATGCAACTAGTGTCTGAACTCTGAACTAGAATATTTTCCCTCACCATGCACCCCAAAACTGTTATCTGGAAGCATAAAACAAGGACAGAAGAAGAGGAAGGATAGAGTATTAAGCTTAAGAGAGAGAGATAGTGTGCCATCCAATACATATAGTCATCAAGTTCTTGAATGGATCTTGAACAGAAATCCCCTCTATAACCCAAATGGACCAATAGGTTTGTTGAGAAAAAATGAGAATAACCCAACCCAGAACTAATGAATCCGAATTCATACAATAATTAATAAGAGTGCAGATTATTTTCACAACCATATAAGCTATTGTTATTTAGTGCAGAGGCTACAATCTAAATATTGACAAATTACACAATCAAAGTGCAGTGCATGACTTAAATGCCCCAATGAAGAAGCTAAGGAGAGAGACTAAGGTGAAGAACTTACTTCTCTTCATTTTCTGACCCTGCCAGCCCACATTTAACAAAATTGATAGCGTCATTAACCTGTAACAAATAAAATAACAGAATAGTTATTCAAAAATTAGATTTACAAAATAACATTACACATACTGCCTGAATTGTTTGGAACAAGACAGAGAACTTACAAGATTTTGGAGAACATGAATATGCTGCCCAATGTTGCTATGCTGCAACTGAACATTAATTACAACATTATACTATGAACTATGAATAAGCAAATCCTATTTATGTAAACTGTCCAAAGATAACAGAATGCAGAGAAGACCAACCTTCTCAAGTAAGGAATATTGTAGTAGTGGAAATCGCACAAACGGCAACAAGTCATAGACTAACTGAAGCCTCTCACCAAAAAGGAGTTCAGGTTTTGAATTTTCTATTAACTGATCCACCACTTCCCACCCAAACAACTCTTTTGCATTCATGCCAAACATTAGAATTGCATTAAGGACTTTTTCTTCAGACGTTACAGTCAGATCTGGATGCTGCAAAATCCAAATATAGATCAAGAAATCATCAGTCAAATGATCTAATAAGACCCACTAGGATAGACAATTTTACTGATGTATGTAGATTATATCTAAACTACTAATATTTAGGGGATTTGTAGAGAAATTTAGTATTTCAAATGAGGGAAATTATATCTACAGTTCTTACATAAAACAGCTTAGGTCTCCTCAAAATTTCAGATGCAAGAAATCAATAATCCCTGCTTTTAACTTCAATGGCATATCTATACAAGTAGAACTTCAATCCTTTATTCTTTACCCCCACCCACAAAGCTTTCTGGCTCTACATTTAAGCCAATGTAGATGCAGGACTTTTTTTAGAAGATATTATGTGTTGTACAGTTATATTCCTTCAATTTACCATCAAATAACAAAATGAGCAATTTGACAAGAAACACACCTTAATGATATTGATTAAAGTTGTCTCATCTAACAACACAAAGTCAATACTCCCACTGATATAATAGTCAAAATTCATCGAAATTCTCCTCTGCAATGATTCTTTAATAAGTCTACATGATGGGATTGGAGAAACCACTTGGAGGAGTGGACATACTGAGTCCTGCAACAAAGTTCAACGGTTAGCTTCAAAGGCTACGGTATTATTAGTTGCCAAATTTGTCTGCTTCCTCCATTAAATTTGTGTATAATAGAAAAACTTCGTTGTATGACCTTCACCCAATAGAAGAACTTCATCCCTGCATATAATATGTAGACGAGAAGTATCAATATCTTAGAATTGATTACTAGAAAATGGATCTCTTCTTTTGTTTTCACAATTCTGAAACCACAACTCTCTTCTCCAAACAGTTAGTTCAAGTGGCATCCACAGGATAAATGATTCTAACTTCCAAATAAGTACTGATTTCTGTTGTGAATGAAGATTACCAAACTACCTCTGAGAGACATTCTAAAAGCAATTTGCAGCATTCTTGTTGAAGAAAAGTCACTCCAAATTGATCAGCTAATAGAAGGAGTTGGAGCAACAAAGCACCAGAATCTATAACTTTGTCATTCAACTGCCCATCATATAAAAAGTCAAGCATAGCCTTGAAAGCTTCTGGTGGCACATCCCTTAAAGTAACCTCCGAGGATATGCTTTCACTCATTCCATTTGTGAACATCTGGCAAAGTAACAAAATCTTTAACTAATAGCTCAGAATTGACAGTATGCAAAGCTACATAGCCACCACATAAAACATAGTATACCAACATCACATGCATATTACTTGCATAAAGAGAAATTTATGACACATAAAGATAAGGCAAATACTTGTGTTTCTGGACAATATGCTAACCTGCATTGCAAATACACAAGTAGAAGTAGTGTAGAACACACTGGACATTGAAGTAATTTACAACAGTATTGAGGTGTATATTAATTAACCTCACACAAGATTAAATTTGTAACAGGGCATATTGAATATATTGACTCAATGCTAAACATGAAAATAGTTCTATTAACCATATCAAATTTGTTAGCCATTCCTTAGACCTTAGAATGTAAAGTCATAAACAAAACATATATGATGTTTGCAAAGATTCAAGTAAAGCACACTGGACATTGAAGTAATTCATAACAGTAATACTTGAGGAGTACATTAATTAACCTCACAAGATTAAATTTGTAAAAGGGCATGTTGAATATCTTGACTCAATGCTAAACATGAAAATCATTTTATTAACCAAATGAAATTTGTTAGTCATTCCTTAGACCTTAGAATGTAAAGTTGTAAATAAAACAAATCCTTGCTTTTTCACACCCTGCCCATTGTAGAAAAAATAATTTTAGGAGACTTAGAGACACTCTTTCAAGGTTCTGTTGAATATATAGTTTCATCACTTCTAAACTTAACTCTCATATAATTAACTTTAACTAGGTTAATAATTCATCCATAAAAAGTAGAAGCTAAATGCTTATGCAAATAAACCTTGCTTTTACGAATCTTCTAAAACCACCCTCAAAGGGAGGAGATGGCAGCTCACATTAAAATAAATCAAATCAGATAAAAGATTACGAAATTGGCTCACCCGAGCAAAGGGGATACTCCATAAGCTGAGAACAATTTTATGTGCTCGTGCAATGAGCCCATAACCCTCAATGTAGATGTTTACATCACTATACTGGCCTGTTAATTTCAATTGTCTTAGTTGCTGAATGCTGACAGGAAGTGAGGGAAAAGTTGAACAATGAGATCGGATAGATGGATATGTTAACTCCACATTCTTGCCCGTGTCAAACAACTTCTTATCTAGCTTAAACCGTTCCATAGTCTCTTCACACTGCTTCACCAGTGGCGTCACTTCAAACTGTAGACTTAAAGCCCTCAAAGAACCAAGTTGTTCCCGTGGAATCTACATGATACAAAGACACAACTACCTTAAGAATAAAAATATCAACGGCAGATTATAGCAAATTAAATAGAAATCACCCAAGAAAGAAGTAAGAATCAGCTTGACAAAGTCACAAACTTACAATGGTATGTGTATCTCATATAAACTACAAAATGATAGGTGAAAAAGAAAACATGATAAACATTAATTTTGTAACAGACAATGATGATTTCAATCTCCATGTTTAACATCAACAATAGCAAATGAAAAAATAATAAGGTATAAATTATAAACCCCCTACCTGGGTCCAGCCAACATAGATGTAATGAAGCAGTGCATGGAAAAGTGGATAGCATATTGTGGGTATGTTGATGACAAAGGAGGAGGAGCACAGAGAAAAGTTTGCAGATGCAGCTAAAATTGCCTTGTGAGCAGGAACGGGTTTTTCCTCTTTACCAACGATGAATAACACATCAGACAAGTCCCAACTCTCAAGGAAATTTTGGAGCCCCCATTTATCATAATCCATGTGTTTGTAATTGTAACAGTCTGCTGCATCAAACTCAAACTCGTCCTCAACTTGATAATCACCAAAAACGACACGCTTGGAGAGGGGAACATGAGTGTGTGTTAAAGACAAGACATTAACATTTCTATACTTAACGTGTTTATCCCAGCTGCTGAGGCCAATATACTGAACATTGCAATTGGGATAAGAATCCAACCACTGGAAAACAAGATCCTGGAAAGGGTGTTTGCCATTGCCTATGCTAATCAAGCCATCGTAGATGCTGATCCAATAACTCTGAAAGGAAGAAGAGGTGCAAAGGCCAACCCCCACGACGTCGACAACAGCTTGTCCATTGACCTCAATTCTGAGACGCCGATTCCTGTGACTCCCCAGTATGATTGTGTAGTGAGGACTGCTGTCTCTTTTATAATGGTAGCCCTGGCTTCCCACATTTTCACGGAAGACCAGCGTGACATCGTTGCAGGCAAATGCTTCAAAGGCAACGCAACCACGCCCTGCCTCCCGGAATTTCAAATCCTCTCTCCAGGCGCACTCAAATGGCGGCACGGTCAGGAATTTGGCCGACATAGTAGTTTATTCTTGGACACTAGCAATATCAATCAATCAATGTTCTAGTAAGAGGGAAAACTCAGTCATGTGAGAATCAGAATAGTTATCGATAATAATTTATTTATTCATTTATTTATATCTAAAACTGAAACTGAAACATCACTATCTGAGGAGAGAAGATTAAATTGCCAGAAACAGCCACTAGTAGAAGCTTTCGGACTTGACCCCAAAACAAATAACAAAGGCAGAAACAAACAAACAAACTAACAAGAGATCTCAATCAATCCTACGCCACACCCTTATCCAACCAAATACAAACTACAAGTATGATAATATCTATGCTGACAAAGATCCTCCTTTGCTTCCTGCACAAACCTAGGAAAAGTTTCATGCGGTGGGTGCCGCGGTGGCTTCTATTGGGTGGTGCCGATCGGGGCTTAGGAAGAAATGGAAGTATGAAGGTGAAACAAATGGGTGCCGAGCAACAAATGGTTTTGGCTCATTGGAAGTGTGAATATGAAACGGTTGGCTGGTGGAGTAGAACAAGACCGAACAAGTGAAGAGACGCAAATCAATATTCTAGTAAGAGGGAAAACTCATGTGAGAACGAGAATAGTTAGTTACCTACTCCTAAAAAAAAAAAAATAGTTATCGATAATTTTTTTTATAAGATAAAATATAAAGTATTAGTTTCTCGGATAAAGTCAATTTTGTGTTAAAAAGTGTAATAAATGTAAATTATAAATTAAAATTAAGTCATAAAATAATGTATAAAAAGTGAGACAAATAAGTCATGTAATTATAAGTAACTTTTCAAAATTAATTTGTTTATTGTTGATTTACCAAATTAATTTATCAACAAAATAACAATCAAATAATTTGTCATTAAAATCAAAAAATTTTATCGTTTTAAAAAAAATTTACTATACTATTTTGATGTATTTAATTTAATAGACGATATTAATAAAACTCTTAAAAATAATAAATTAATTTTGAAATATCACATAAGTAAGAGGTTAAACTTCACATATAAAAATTATAAGATTAATTTATCATTTTTTATATGTATATTCATCGTTTAAATTTTTATTTATTATATTCTTGAGAATAATTTTTCAACACATTATACTATTTATTCTTAAAAAGAAATATTAATTTTAATCCTATCAATATAAAACATATATATGAAACATCAATATTTGAGGAGAACAAAAATTGCCCGAAACAGCCACTGATAGAAGCTTTCGGACTTGACCTCAAAACAAATAATAAATAAATGCAGAAACAAGGGATCTCAATGAATCCTACCCCCACATCCTTATCCAACCAAATACAAACTACAAGTATGATAATATCTATGCTGACTAAGATCATCGTAAGCCAAATGAACAAAAATGATTTAGGAGATTGTCATCTTGTGCGTATCTTTGCCTGATTGGACATTTGTAGGACCATCTCATCTGCTAATCGCTCGGTCTTAGGCTCACCGCATCCAAACATTATTACTAGGTAAGGTATATTTTTTTCTTTAAATTCATACTCCATATTATATAAATTTAGGAATCTTTCAATATGACACAGGTCTATTCCTTAGTTGTTTTTTCTTTAAGACTTTATTACATTTTTATTTATTTTATATTTTTGAGTTAGTCTATTTATCTTCACACCTCTACTCCTTATTATCGGTCTATATTATATTTATTTGTTTTTTTTTTTATCAAGTTGAGTCTAGTTATCTCTTCATTATTAGTTTTATTTTATTTATTCTCTTTTTTCCACTTTTCTTCTCTCTCCTTATGCTGACGTTAATTTATTTGATTCTTGAAAAAAAAAACGTTAATTTGTTTGTTTATTTATTTCTTCTTCTTCTTCTTCTTCTTTTTTTTTTTTCTCTCATCTCTCTCACTCTCACATTCTTTTCTCTTGTCTTTCTTTTGTCTTTTTTTCTTATTTACTTTCTTTCTTTCTATTCTATTTTTTTTTATCTTGTTTTTTATTTTATTTTATTATATATCTATTATATATAAGAAAATAAGTTTTCCTTTATTAATTATCATACTCAACTTTTATCTTTCTTCTTTTTCAATTTTTTTGCTTTTAATATTTTTTTTCATTTTATGCTTTTCATTTTTCCATAGCTTTTTTTTTTTTACTTTATTTTCTTTCATTTTAAAATTTAGAGATAATTTTACTCTAAAAAAATTTCTTGCAATTTTTTTGAGATAATTTTATTTTAAATTAAATTATTTGTCTGAAATAATCATATTATTATTAAATTTAACGATCATATACAAACACTATAAAATAATTTCACATTTCCAATCAATCACAATTCACCATTTATATAAATTTTAAGATAATTTTATAAAAATGAACTAAATTATCATAATTAATCCATTATTACAATGTAATTTATACTATTAATACGATAAAAACTGTATTTTATATATATTTTATCATAATTTTTTTTTTCAGTAGGTAACATTTATTAATAATCATAAAACAATACTATATATTAATAATGTAGATAATTATTTAGAGTATTATCATATAATACATTTCAACTTTATAATAACAAAAAATAGAAAAAAAATATATTAATAATGTACAAATTGATGCTAAAAATATAGTTTAACAATAATTAAATAATTTAACAATAAAATATATATCCTTTGATTAAATAATATAATAATAAAATATAAAACATTTTTTTATTAAATACATTGGCAAAATTATATAAATTTTGTTACAAATTTTAATTTATGAAATTAATAAAATTATTTAAAAATAAGATAAAATAATAATTATTATATTTATAATTAAATATTTAATCTTATTATGTATAGCCGTGTAGTATTGGATGAACACTAGTTTTTAAAATTTATGAGTTTCTTTTAAATAAAAACTGTTTTCAGAAATAAAATAAAAAATAAAAAATATCTCTTCTTACCTATTCTATGCCCTGTTGGCAGGTGTCATTTGGGTGGGTGTCTGAGCATCGGAGGTCGGAAAATGGCGAGCTTAAGCCTATGTCTTCCGTCGTCGTCAAATCATCTTCATCTCCGCAAAGCCATCTCGACGCTTGACCTTACAACGACATCTCCTCAAAGTCACAGTCACAGTCACAAACTTTTGATCAACTCTTCCCTTCTCCTCAAAGCCTGCATCAGGTCCGGTAACTTGGAGCTCGGCAAACTCCTTCACCACAAGTTGATTCACTCTGGGCTCCACCTCGATTCCGTTCTTCTCAACTCCCTCATCAGCCTCTACTCCAAATGTGGGGACTGGGAAACCGCACTTTCCATATTCCGCAACATGGGCAATGATAATGATAACAACAAGAGAGACTTGGTCTCTTGGAGTGCTATTATCTCCTGTTTCGCCAATAACAACATGGACTCCCAAGCCCTTCTTACCTTTCTTCACATGCTCCAATCCGGGATTCATCCCAATGAATATTGCTTCACGGCCTCCATTCGAGCTTGTTGTAACGCTCAACATTTCTCAACCGGCCGCGCTGTCTTTGCCTTTCTTTTAAAGACCGGATACTTTGATTCCCATGTCTGTGTTGGTTGTGCATTGATCGATATGTTTGCAAAGGGCGCCGGTGATATCCATTCAGCACGCATGGTGTTTGACAAAATGCAGGACAGAAATCTAGTTACTTGGACTTTGATTATTACTAGATTTGCTCAACTGGGTTTGCTGCCCGATGCTGTTCATTTATTCTGCACTATGTTAGTATTAAGTGAGTATACACCTGATAGGTTTACTCTAACTAGTCTCCTATCGGCCTGCGTCGAGACAGAGTTCTTCTCACTTGGGAAGCAGTTACATTCCTGGGTTATCAGGTCTGGACTGGCTTCAGACGTGTGTGTTGGTTGTACTCTCGTCGACATGTATGCAAAACGTGCATCGGTAGAAAATTCCAGGAAAGTATTTAACAGCATGCCGCGACATAATGTTATGTCTTGGACTGCTCTCATCTCTGGATATGTGCAAAGCAGGCAAGAACATGAAGCCGTCAAATTGTTCTGTAACATGCTTCGTGGTCATGTTGCACCAAATTGCTTCACATTCTCCAGCGTCCTCAAGGCTTGTGCAAATCTTCCTGATTTTGGCAGCTTCGGCCAGCAACTTCATGGCCAGACAGTTAAGCTAGGCCTCTCTGCAGTTAACTGTGTGGGAAATTCTCTTGTTAGCATGTATGCAAGGTCTGGAAGAATGGAATGTGCTCGAAAGGCTTTCGACATCTCATTTGAGAAGAATTTGATTTCGTGCAATACAGTTGTTGATGCAAATGCAAAAGAATTCGATTCTGAAATTGAGCACACTATTGGAGCTAGTTCTTTTACATATGCATGCCTCTTAAGTGGCGCTGCTTGTATAGGCACTATTGGTAAGGGTGAACAAATCCATGCCCTCATTGTAAAGTTGGGGTTTGGAACCAATCTATGCATTCATAATGCTTTAATCTCTATGTATTCCAAGTGTGGAAACAAAGAAGCTGCTTTGCAGGTTTTTAATGACATGGGGGATCGCAATGTCATAACTTGGACCTCTATCATAAGTGGTTTTGCAAAACATGGATTTGGGACAAAAGCTTTAGAATTGTTCAATGAAATGCTTGAAATAGGTGTAAAGCCTAATGAGGTCACTTACATTGCCGTTTTATCAGCCTGTAGTCACGTTGGTTTGATTGATGAGGCATGGAAACACTTCAATTCCATGCATTATAACCATGGTATGAGTCCAAGGATGGAACATTATGCATGCATGGTTGATTTGCTTGGTCGATCTGGATTGCTTTTAGAAGCCATTGAATTTATTAACTCGATGCCTTTTGATGCTGATGCATTGGTGTGGCGTACATTTCTTGGTTCTTGTCGGGTTCATCGTAACACCAAGCTTGGGGAGCATGCTGCAAAAATGATTCTTGAGAAGGAACCTCATGATCCAGCTACCTATATATTATTGTCGAACTTGTATGCCTCAAAAGGGAGGTGGGATGATGTGGCAGCCTTAAGAAAAAGCATGAAACAGAAAAAATTAATAAAAGAAACAGGTTATAGCTGGATTGAAGTTCACAATCAGGTGCACAAATTCCATGTAGGGGATACTTCACACCCCCAGGCTCGAAAGATATATCATGAACTTGATGAATTGGCTTTGAAAATAAAGAACTTGGGTTATGTCCCAAATACAGATTTTGTTCTTCATGATGTGGAGGATGAACAGAAGGAACAGTATCTGTTCCAACACAGTGAAAAAATTGCAGTGGCATTTGCTCTTATTAGTACCCAGGAACCAAAACCTATTAGAGTATTTAAGAATCTTCGGGTTTGTGGGGACTGTCATACAGCAATAAAGTATATATCAATAGTAACTGGAAGAGAGATTGTGGTGAGAGATGCAAATCGGTTTCATCATATCAAGGATGGGAAATGCTCTTGCAATGATTATTGGTAAATGGTAACGTAAATTTAGACTTCTTAGCCTCAGGTACTGTAATTGTTATTCCACATATTGTGCTGAAGTAGCAATCTGAATTGTTCTATTGTCATTTGTCAAGCCTTGAGAAATAACAAGGCGAATCCAACCAACCAATTATTTTTTATAGGTTGGGTTTACATACAGTATAAGGATTAAGGATTAAATGAGTAATTAAACCAAAATTAATTAATCAAAACAATCTAGGACAGTATAAAAGCAATTTTATCACCATTGCAAAAAATCAAAAACATGAAATGCTATAAAAAAAAATGCAGAATATACAACATATACGAACTTCTGTTCACAAAAATGATTTAACAACGCAGACTCAATCACTGTTCCTTTTGCCGGGATCTCAACAGCAAAAAAGAATGACAATTTAAGTCATTTGCCTCATTGCTTCAGTTTGTGTTTCTCCAAATTTGATTTAGCTATGTACAACAGATAAGAATTCATAATATGAAAGCCAATCTGACAGGTTAAACAGTTTCAAACAGAAATCGGCGCTCCAAAAGTTCTGATAAAACACCCCTCATTTTGTCAACAGAAACAGGTTTCAATATAAGGCCGTCCATACCAACCCTCATACAGTTCTCTTTTGTTACCTTTTTGGTGTTTCCAGTAAGAGCAACTATTAGTGGTCTATCTTGATGTTTCGTAAACTTCTCATATATACGGACTGCAAGTTCATAACCATCTAACCCTGTACAAACATCCATGAAGACCACTTCATGTTCCAGAGAAACAACACGCAGACATTCTTCACTTGAGCTTGCAGTTGTAACATCACATCCTAAATGCATAAGAAGTCCCTTTGTTACTGTCCTGCTAACCCTGCAGTACAAGTTTCACCATCAGTTATGTTATGAGACAATAAAACAAAACAATAAACTTCAATGACTTGTTTTGCTTCCTATTACACAGCAATTCCATAAGCCACTAAGTAATTTTGACTTCTGATTTCTCATAGTGCAAGTAGAAGGTGAATAGAAAGGCTGCACACTGATAAATTGACATTACATGTAGATTTAGGAAACCGATTAAGGGAATTTAAGGAATAATTAATAGAAAATCACACGTGACTTACAATTTAGTAGTTTTCAGTAAAGGTTTAAATACATTTTTAGTCCTGCAATTTAAGGCTTTTTTGTTTGTCATCCTTGCAATTTTTATTTTTTTTTGCTTTTAGTCTTTGCAAATTATATTTGTTTTGTTTTGCGTCTTTAAATAGTGTTTTGTTCACTTTTAAAACCGTTGTCTAAAGCACCTTGAGGACAAAAAAACAAAACAAATATAATTTGCAAGGACTAAAAGCAACAAAAAAATTGCAAGGACAAAAAGTAAAAAAACACTAAATTGCTGGGAGTAAAAAGGTATATAAACCCTTAGTAAATTGAAATTTTAAAATGTAGCATGGTGGCAACAATTGAAATCAAAAGCATGACACAAATGAGTCACTAATCAAAATAATTAGAAGACCATGTAAAATGGCACAGAAAGAAAACAGCAATTGAACATTTGTTAGATATAAAACTATTCATGGTCATTCACCTAATACTTAATCTTTTAGGAGGGTAAGTTCGTGAGATGATATCAAACCTCTATTAATAATAGCCAAGATTTCAACGCTTGCTATCCCCACCCCATTCTTCTAAACTAACTTGAATTTCAGTACAAGGTAGTATGAGCCAGTGCATTGTGCATGCTTTAATAAGTCCACATGGCTTGTACAAGATGTGTTAGAAATATGAAATCATCCATGTCCCTTCACCTAACTTTTAGGAGAGTTTGTTTTGGACAGCATTGTTCAGAAAAAAACTTGTAAACTACATTAGAAGATATATATATATATATATATATATATCCACATATCTTAATTGAAATGTCCAAATAAAAAAGGGTATAAAATATGTAAATAGGCATGTCATATAGCAATTATCATGGACATGTTAGAACTTAGAATTAGCTATATGGATCTTTAGATAGTAACAATTGTAAAGAAGGATCAAATACTTTGAAGCCCAGCAAAAAGGTGTAGTTTTAGAAATTTGATAGTGAGCGTACATCTTCCACAAGAAATCATATTTAATAGTTAATATTCAGTCCATGTCCTAACAAACTAAACCAATTACAAAATTACTTTGAAAACTAATAAAAAAGTATGCTACTTTTAGAATATATGTAATCTCCAAATTAATTTTTTCTAGCACTGACGCACTTTTAGAGCTTGAAAATTATAAATTTTAATAACATCTTGATGGCAGACTTATTTACTTTGGTTTAGAAACTGGAAATGTCAGCACTCCTCAGCATCATGCTTTCAATAACATAATTGGGAACCGAGAAGTTGGGGCTTGGGCTTAACATAAGTAATCAGCCTAAGTTTGCTTTTATAGGATATATCCCAAAATTCTAATGGTTTTACTAGTAAGTAAATGATATAGAAAAATATATCAGAACTGAAGGTACAAAAATAAAGCTTTGTTACTGACCCATTGTCATCCATGACAAGAACGCTGAGCCCAGCAAAGTTTGAAGATCCATGATTTCCCAGTGCTTTAGGTATAAAAGGTAGCTTAAATTCATGTGATCGGTCTGGGATTCCAAGTTTTACAATAAAAGTGACTGTACATCCTTTACCAATACCTTCGCTTTCAATCCAAATATGCCCTTCCATAAGATTTACAAACCTGCTCACAATTTATAAGAATAGTACATAATTAACAGAAAAATCTCAAATAGGAATTCTAAAAAGAACCTGATTCCAATTTTGTAATATTCCAAGGAATAGCAAATAAATTACTGTGCTTCACATCCTAGTTTAAGGCAGTAAACATACAAGAATATAGTACCTCCTACAAATTGCCAGGCCAAGTCCACTTCCAGCAGAATTTCTTGTTGTTAATGATTGGTTTTGAGCAAACTTAGTGAATAACTTCGGGATATCTTGTGGATTAATTCCTGATCCCGAATCTTTTACCTATAATGTGTAAAAAATTAAACTCCATCATTCAAGTCATTTAACAGAGGACACAATACCCCAAGGAAGAAGATTATTAACTAAGATTGAAGAAACAAACCTGTACTCGCAAATAAAAGTGGTTATCACTTGGCACTGGAAGAAAATCAGGAATTCTATCATCTCTGAAGGATTCAGGCTTTGCAATGAAAGCAGTGATGGAAATGCATCCTTCTTTTGAGAACTTCACAGCATTACCAACAACATTCAGAATAGTTTGCATGAGACGTTTTTCATCACCAATGGCATACATTGGCAAATCTGAGGCTATATGTGAAGTGAGTGATAACATTTTAACAGATGCAACGGGCTTAATCAAGTTAAGGACCTGCAATCAGAATAACAGATCTGACAACATCAACTTTTAAAGAAACTCAAGATCATCAGCTAGAAGTCAGACTAATATGATTAAATATCAGGATTTAGCATGAAAGTTTCACCTCTCTGAACAAAGAATGAAGGTTAAATGTCGCTGCTTCAAGTTGAAGACTGCCATCTTCAAGCCGTGAAAGATCCAAAACATCATTGATGAGGGTAGCCAGCAAATTGCTGCTTTTCAATATTGTCTCCACCATCAGACGTTGCTCAGCTGTAAGATCTGTTTCCTGTAGTAATGAAGAGAGTGCAATAACTGCATGCATGGGAGTTCTCATCTCATGGTTCATAACAGCCAAAAAGTCATTACGAGCACGAATTGCAGTTTCTGCTTCTCTTCTTGCTAGATCCAATGCAACATTCTGGTCCATGAGCTGATCCCTTGCCCTCATTGACTCTTCTAAGATTGCAGCATGTGAAAGAGCAACAGCTACCTAATGTAGGAGACAAAGACAGTTGCCATAATGTAATTTGAAGGTATTCAAATGATAGACTAATGCAGTACAAAAACTGATGGTTCCCAGAAACATTTTTTTTGGGGTCAAATTTTCACTATGCCATAGTACATCATTTAACTCAACAGCCACCACCAAGCTTTTTCTCATTAATTAGGTGGGATTAGCTACAGAATAATTTAGAAATATAATATAAAACCGTTCATGTGTATTCACCTAACTGCAAAAGCTTTTGGAAGAGTTAGTTCATTACATGATATCAGAATCTCTATACTGCGACCTAGTGATCTAGAGTTCAATCCTTGTTGTCCTCATTCTTCTAATAAATAAAAAAATAGGCACAAGGTAGGTGGGTCTGTGCATTGTCCATGCTTTCAAGCCCAAAGGGCTCATGAGTGAAGTTCGGGTGTGTTAAAAATATAATATAAAACCGTTATGATGTCTTCACCTAACAGCTTAAGGTTATGGGAGAGTTGGCTCATGACAGAATCAATCAATGATATTAGGCTCTTTCAGAAAGCAGTAGTCAACTGTACAAGGAAAGGGGTAAAAAATTAGTTCAATTACCATACCTGTTCATTATCGAAATATGGCAAACATTCATCTAAATTTAGATTTTAGAAAACAAACACAACTTGCAATCTATCTTTAGGAAGTTAATTTACAATTCAATTCACAAAACTATATGTTGCTTACACCAAACAGAAAGAATAAAATTCATTTTTCAATAAATGTATCAAAAATCACTTTATATTTGCGAGAAAGAAAGAGTTTAATCATTTATAAAAATGCAAAAACACAACACATTGAACTGAGAACCATACATGAAAACAATCTATCAAATAACTTCGTCACAATTCCAAATTCTAGAAACTTAGCCTAAAAGTAATGAATGACAAATATATCCATGTAAAATAATTGGGTGGAACTAATGTAAAAACATGTAACATGGAAATTGTAGGAATTAAAAATATTTCAGAATCAGCAACTTGATCTATTCTGTTTTAAAAACAAGATATGTCTTATTACTTGTTTTATTTTGTTTCCTTTATTATTCCTCGAATCAAGGAATAGTTTTTAATGTAATCTTTCTATATAAGGAGTACGTTTACGGCTGAATAAACAGAATAATACAAGGAAATATTCCATGTTACTTTCTACAGAAATGAAATGTGCTAGAAAGGCAACTGAATAAAATGGAAAATTGCTAACCTGGTCAGCAACTACCTCAACCAGTTCTAACTCATGCACATGCCATTGTCTAGCACTATCTGGTGGAAGCATCAAAACCATCAATGCATAACTTCTTGTTGAAACCTCAGGCCAATCATATATTTGGAAATTAGAAAGATGTAGGAGAGGAACTCGAACAGCTACCACTGCCCCAGGCATGTATTTTCCAGCATAAGGTCGTAATCTAGCAACTGGACAATTAGGTGAAATTTTTACTGCCCTGTTGCTACTAAATACTTGATTGATAACAGGAAGATGGATGGGTACTGTGTATCCAACTGGGTTCTGCTGTCGCAATGTGTAAGAGAGTTGAAGCTCCAACCCAGTTCGTGTTGGCATCCATAATGCACATTCCTCTAGTGCCAAAGTTCGACCCAGTTCAACAAGAGTTGTTTTCAATATTGTGTGTCTATCAAGAGTGCTTCTAATCTCATGAGTCAACATCCTAACATGTCGACCGGTTTCTTCTTGTGTGCGAATCAGGCCCATTTCTCTATCAAGCTCTGCGGCCTTGTTCTTTAAAAATAATTCCCTAGTTTTAACACTTAATAAATCAGGAATAATATGTACAAGCATGAGAGCAGTTGCACACGATACCACAGCAGTTAAAACCTTAGCAGTGGTCATTACAACAGCCACGGTTCTTGAATGAATTCTAAAGGTCCATAAGTTAATTAGATGTGTTGCTCCACATAGAACTATAAAAGCACCAAACTGAACAAGGACCCATCTATATGGAAACACTGCTGATTTCTTAACAAAGTAGATAAGCTCCAAAGGGATTGAGAAATAAGCAAGGGCAATGAAGAAATCAGAAATATATTGGTATTTCATCAATAAGTCATCAGCTGGCACTTGTGGGTCAATACAATTGCAGGATTCCATAGTGATTGAACCACCTCAGGCAATTTTTCCTTTTTCACATAACTACATTAAAAGATGGAAAAAGCTAAACATCAGGTAGATGGGAATGGAACAGATGAAAATAACAATAAGACTAGAATGAAAACAACTATCAACTGAAAATTAATATCGGGGCATTCTATCATTCAATCCCCCCTGGTACATGTTTCTAACCACAGATGAAAGAGAAAAATCAAGTAAATATAAGATAGTTATGTACCATAAAGTCATAAACTATAAAGATGAAGTGTCATCCTTATTAAACAAAGGCAGCAAAATGCAACAGTAAGTTAGAGATGTAATAACAAATCTTTCATGTCTTAACCTAATATCTTAAGCTGTTGGGGATAGTTGTTTCCTAACATGGTATCTAAGCCTGTACAATCAAGTGATCTAAAATCTGATCTTTGCCACCCCTATTATTCTCACGGAAAGTTAAATTTCAGCACAAGATAGATGGGCCTGTGCATTATCCACATTTTAATCCCAAAGGGCTCTTGCATGAGGGGGCATTTCAGAGATGCAACATAAAACCATTCAAGTTCATCTAATAGCTTAAGCTTTTAAGATAGTTGATTCATGACAGAGTACTACTGGTTATACCACAGGAGAACCAGATAGAGGCTAGAAGACAATCCTATTCCAAAATAAGTATCGAGACATAAAGATGCAATTATTCCTCACCAACCAAATACACCATATAACTGCATAAAGTGTGGAAAGATATATATATATATATATATAGAGAGAGAGAGAGAGAGAGGTGGTTGCAGATCCAAATTGTGCTGCCTGATCATTTCAAAATGCATTATGGCAGCATTCATTTTGTGTCAATAGCAGGAAGGGGGCAAAAGCATGGGAGGTGGTGTGGGTAGCAGTGTTGTGGAGTTTATGGAAGTGCAAGAATGATATCATTTTCCGGAATAAGAAACTAGACCTGGAGGAGGTGGTAGAATACATCAAATTTAAAGCTTGGACTTGGCTTGGCTGTACAAAAGGATTCACCCGTTCTCTACCTGAGTGGCTCAATTGTCACTGTGCTATGCCTTTCTAATCATTGATGTTTTATCTTTCTTGATACTTGAACTTGGGTTGGTCATAGTAAAGGATATGCAGTAGTATTTTCCCTCTAACATCAGAATGTATAACGCTGTATCATGTTATCTGATACATGGTTGAACTCATTGTATCTTTGTATGTAGGGATGCTCTGTAATCTGTTCAAGACAGAGAATTCCTTATGACCTCTCTTGACAGTATCTTTACTACTAATAAAATACTTCTTTTGCCTATCAAAAAATAATATAACTGCATATATTTCAGACTGCTAAAAAAATTCAACCTCCTTGGCTTTACCAAATGCTCACTCAAAGCTTATGGATGACCTCATATGCTTTGTTTTCCTCATTTATAACTATAAGAAAATGAAGGAAATATTTATATACAGAATAACACAGCCACTGATTTATATACAGAATAGTCCAAAATAGGAAACTATATGTCTATATCTGCCACAATCAGGGAGAAAAAATAGAAAGTAATAAATAGTTTATCACCTATGCTCTAATCATAATTCTGATTTTATTCAAATCTGATTATGAACAGAATTATTACAATATTAAATTCAGACAAATTAAGAAATGATTACCAGAAAATTAGGGACAAACTAGCAACAATAACAATGTTGTGAACATTATATGCAAAGATCCTAAAAAGGCAATATAATTAATAAGAAAATATTTTTTTTTATTTAATATGTTGTGCAGAACTCATATTAATGTAACATGCAGGGCCAATTTATTATTTCATAAAGCTCAGGTATAGTCTATAAGAGGAGTGTTAGGGACATTCTTATTCACTGAATTAACTGATTCCAACCAAAATTGATGATTTTAAATAAATTTAAACCGTAACTAAGAGTATCTCCAATTGTAAATTTTTAACCAACTTAATTTTTGCTATTCAATTTTAAGTAGCTCAACTAATTTTCTCTCCAATGGTAATGCTTAATTCATAGATAGTTAATGCAAACTTAAAATACATGGCACACTAAATTAAGTAACTCCTATAATTAAACAATTTTTTTTGTTAAGCAACTATATGCTCTCTAAGAGAGAGGATCACATAAAGTGTTGCTAGCACTCTTCATTTCCATAATTCTTTGTACAAGAAAGTGGATGAAAAAATGAAGAAAGTTGCGTAATTCTTATGCATAGCAAGTATGAGACTCCGTTGAAACAAATCACGAGTAGAGCACTAGAAAAGGCACGAGGGAAATCCAATCACTTAGGTTGGGTCAATTAAGAACAAGAAACAGGCCAAAGCCCAGTAAGCATCTCATTTTTAAATGTTGAACAGCTGGGTGTCAAAATAAAAAAATGCGTGCTAGTAGTAGTATGTATGTGTGCTCTATCTAATATCTATGGTATCTGATTGAATCAACCGACAGCCTAACTTATAAACGCATGTGGTATCTGAAATTTAGCTCCCTTAAGTAGTTACTAAGAAAATTAAAGCAAAGAATAAAAACGCATCGGAATCGATTCAAGGATAGTTGGGAGGAGAAGAAGAAGAGCATAAAATACAAAAATAGTTGCTGTGAATGAATGATTTATCGAGGAAACTTACATGGAATGAATTAGATGATTGATGAACCGTGGACGGAAAAGCAAGACAAGAGCAGAGAGAGAGATAGAGGAAAAGAAGAAATGAATAGCAACAAGTTGCTTAAATTAAATGAAATTAAATGTAATATTATTTAAATATTCTTATTTATTCCTATGGCGGTCAAGTTCAATGAATTGCGTTTTGTCGAAGAAGGGGAGCTTACCAAATTATGATGGAGACAGATCTCTGCAAGTCTCATACAGTCAAGCTCAAGCCTCGCCTCTCATCCACTTTTATCTTGTTTTATTTATTTACTAATTAATAATAATATTTTATTCCTAATTGTAAAAAAGTAATATATCTTTCCTTTTTCGTCATCCCTTTCGCCATACTTTTTCTCTTCTAATTTTACAATTACTACAACACCATTTCTAAATCAATTTTACATTTTTACCTAATTAATGTTGTAAACATCAAGATCAAATCAAAAGTTGAACCAGCAAAACTTAAGTTAAATACATTTAACATAAATGGTTAAAAAGTAACCAAAATATGTTTTTTTTTTTTACAAAAGAAATATCTTGGAACACTATCGTTTGAACATGTTAGAGGAGGCAAAAACGTACAAATACCGTGTGACACCCATTATTAATTATTTTCTAAATCTGTTCAACTTGGACGGAAACGGTTGAAAGCTTGCATTTGTGTTATTAAAATATCAATTTACCTTTTTATTGGAGATATTTATGTCATTACTCTAAAAACATTTATCATTTATTTGTCTACTATCAAACAACCTAAAAAATTATGTCATTTCCCTTATAAATGAGAGGGTGGCAGGCAAAATCCTCCACCTTGTAGTAGAGGTGCCCACTGCCCAAGAAAACGCCTTAAATTAAATTAAATTAAATGGGCAAGTTGAAAAAAAAAAAAAGATCTATTTCATTCTTATAAAGTGAGTAACCGTGTCAGTCGATATTCCAAAAATGTCACTGTAGTAATATTTTTGATTAAAAAATAAAAATAAAAATAAAATACTTTATCCTGTGAATGAGTTAATAATAGTTGACAGACTAACCATGTATAGCCAGCGTCCTGTCCTCTGAATTGATGACTCTGGAGTGGAGTGGGTCCACTTTGATTTGAGTTCAAAATCAAAACAAGGGGCCATCTTTCATCTTTGTTAGTGATATCCACCAAGACAAAGACAAAGCCATGAGCATGAGTCTGTTTGTGGTGATGATGATGATGTTCCTTCTTCTGCACATAGCTTGGGTGGCATCATCGGATCTCCGACCTGGGTTTTACTCAAAAACATGTCCAAAAGCGGAACTCATAGTCCGAGATGTGATGAAGAAGGCCCTTATGAGGGAACCCAGAAGTGTTGCTTCTGTTATGCGCTTCCAGTTCCACGATTGCTTTGTCAACGTACGTAATTCTACTCTTTTTGTTAACGGAGGAGGAGTTGAATCTGCATGTTCCTTTCTCCCTTCACCATTTTTGATTCCTGAACTGAATTTGTTTTGTTTTGTTGGTGAAGGGTTGTGATGCTTCAATGTTGCTTGACGATACACCTACTATGCTGGGGGAGAAACTGGCCCTCTCAAATATAAATTCGCTGAGATCATATGAAGTTGTTGATGAAGTGAAGGAAGCGTTGGAGAAGGCGTGCCCCGGAATTGTTTCCTGTGCTGACATCATAATTATGGCATCCAGAGATGCTGTCGCTCTGGTTAGTTCATTCTTTCTTTTTCACCCTTAATTTCTTGTCACCCTGACCCTATGGTCTACCCAAATTGCAGTTTCTCTTTTTTTAAAGTGACAGATAAGAAAAAATATTAATAGTACTGATGTGTTGCTTATTAACATATTAAATGCATTGACAGTTTCAAAATTTAATAATACCAATGGTACTAAAAAAAATATGCATTATTGTTTGCCCGTTTTAGAAGAGTCGTGTTGTAGTAAAAAAAAATGCACTAAACAAAAGCACGAGTTCTTCTAAAATTAGAACACAAATTAGTTTAATTTCTTCGTTTAAAAAAAGTTATGAGGTTTGATGTGAGCGTATGATAAATCAGGTAGAGTCAATTTTACGAACAATCATAACCAATTTATCATAAATAAAGGTTGTGATTATAAGAAACTAGCTTTAAACTCCTTAATTTAAGTGAATTAAGCCAATTGTTAATGACCTGCATTGTAGACAGGTGGACCGGATTGGGAGGTGAGGTTGGGAAGATTGGACAGCTTGAGTGCTAGTCAAGAAGACTCGAACAATATAATGCCGAGCCCAAGAGCCAACGCAAGCTCTCTTATTGATCTCTTCCAGAAGTATAACCTCAGTGTGAAAGACCTTGTAGCACTCTCAGGATCTCACTCCATTGGCCAAGGTCGTTGTTTTTCCATCATGTTTAGGCTATACAATCAATCTGGAACTGGAAGGCCTGACCCTGCCATTGACCCTAGCTATAGACAAGATCTTAAAAGGCTGTGTCCACTGGATGTTGACCAGAATGTCACAGGGAACCTTGATTCCACGCCTCTCCTCTTTGATAACCAGTATTTCAAGGACTTGGTTGCTGGGAGGGGTTTTCTCAACTCTGATCAAACACTTTTCACATTCCCCCACACAAGGGACTTTGTCAGGTTCTTTAGTACACATCAAACTCACTTCTTCAAAGCATTTGTCCAAGGAATGTTGAAATTGGGTGACTTGCAGTCTGGTCGACCTGGGGAAGTTAGGACAAATTGCAGGCTCGTCAATGCTCGCCCTTACACAGCCATGGCTACTTTGCTGCTTCGCTCTCCACACAACATGGAGAGTAACGATAAATAACTGCATTATATTATATTGCTATATGTTATCCAACTATGAAATGAAACAATGACTGTATGAAGAAGAAGCATCGTATTTGAAAAATTGAATGCAGCCTATTTCATGTTCCCAGTAAGTAGTAGATGAGCTAAAGAGCAAGATAGAGGTAGAGACCATTTCTTCACCCACAACAAGAACAATTTTGATTACGCTAGTCGTACGTACATAACGGAATTCAAATCCTTGTTACAGAAGATAGTTATGACACCCCTTTATTATTTTCAACCCAATCACAGTAATCAGGACTTTTCTGAATACACTTTGCCTGATGCCCTAAGAATGAAGTATGAAGCGAGGACAAAAAAATAAAAAATATTAAACCATTTTTTGCAAAATCACCATAGACTAAGCAACATACAAAACCTTTACACAGAGTAGCCGTCCCATAAAACATGTTGCCTGGCAAGATTTTCTTGAAATCTCCCTTCACAATAAATGTCTCCAAGTATTCAACACAGGATGTTGCATAAAAAATGTACAATCTCAGCAGTAACTCACCCTAATACACGAACAACAATAGAAGCAAGTTATCCCAACAAATCCAAAAGGGGTGGCTGCTCAGAATGTGACTTGGTGTGAGAGGACCGAGTGGTTGAAGCAGCTCCCCTCCCTCTTCCTCGTCCTCTACCCACAGTGGTTGAAGGGGGTGGGGCAAGTTTAGGCGCAATTTGTTCATTCTTGTTGGAAGAAAATATGGATCCAAGATCTGTTGCTGTTGACTGAACATTATTATATGAAAGATTCGATGCTGGAAACGCTTGACTTTGTTTTAGGAACCCAAGAGAATTCTGTTGTCCAAGGCCACCACTATTCAGGCTACCCATGGTTGAACTAGCATTCCTTGAGTTCAAACTAATGGAATCTGCAGAACTTTGGGAATTAACAGGCCAACTGTTGCTAGTTTTGGGACCCATATTGCTTGAAGTGCTTGTCATTGAATTAAACCCAATGTTTAGTGGCATTCCTGAAGAACCATTGTTAGAGATTCCAGATCCACCTGATACTGAGTCATTTGGACGTGGTGGCCAATCAGCAAAAGGATCATCAGATTCAAGATTAGATGTGGATGAAGTTCCTGCTGCTATTGTCTGCCTTTCAGTATCACCAAATTGTGGGGTAACACCAGAAGATGCATGAGGTGGCCATTCTACATCCACTGAGGGACATGGCTTGGTTGTTTGCTGAGCAGATGAAGCAGCCAAGGACAAATGCTTTTGTAAAGATATTACCTGACCCACAGGGTTGCCTGCCATAGATTGACTGGTTGCATCAATAGAATGCTGGATAGAAGAGGCAGTGCCCTTTGTTTTGGGACCCCAATCTTCATCCCAAGAGTCACTTTTTGTTGAAGCAGGTAAGGTGCTGCTGCTTGTTCGCATGGCTTCAGATTGAAGGCCATTATTAACCATGGGAGATAGTTTTATTTCTGGAATTCCAGAATCAGTCACAGCCACTCCTCGCTTCTCTTCTATTTTGCTGTACAGAACACAAAGTTCAAAACACAATTATAGAAAAGTTTGTCAGAGATCAAGGACAGAGAGGCAGACAGAGAAAATAACAAAGATAGAGGGGGTTAAAAATAAAAAAAGATTACTGGAGCATATCCTTGACAAAGAGCATATATTTGGCAAACTGTTGAACATTCAATTGTTGAGCAGTCAGCAGGGGCATGAGCAATGGAAGAACATGCTCAGCTACAAATTCTACTCCATACTGTACAAGAGAAATCAAACAATACTTAGGTATGATTTTAAATACTATTTAGCAACAACTCCAAATATCATTGATCATAGCAGTCAATAAAATAAAAAACTGTGATTCATAAGTCAGGCTCATCATTTGAAATTTACCTGCTTGAAAATAGAATTTGCAACCCCTAGGGTACACATAAGGGTTGGAGGGGAATGGTCAACAGCAGTACAGCGTTGAATAGTTTGCAAGACTTCCAAGACAGCATGTTTATCAAGTCGGTTAACCATGTCTCCTAGGCACAGCAATGCATTGACTCTAACCTGTCAAACCAAAGCGAAAAATACCCAACAACATGTTGCATATAAGGTGACAACATTGTTAAACTCAAAGTCAAAGGTCCTAACTACAATTGAAGAGGTAGGAAAGAAAAACATGAAATTATAACATGAATGGTAAAACCCTACCTATTATATAAAATTATATTCAAGAACAAACAAAAACACAAATAAGCCATAACAATAATAAAATTACAATCACATCTAGCATTTAAGTATCCTCTAAATAAGAATGCATTATGCATATTAGATACAAGTTTGTAAGGACTATGTACAAGCCTTTATAACAAAACAAAGGGTCCTAACCTACCAAAGACAAGCCTTGTAAGAAAACAAAAGGCTTCTAACATATCAAAGATAAGCCTTATAATAAAACAAAGGTTTCTAAAACAGTTTAAGTTAATTGTTACAACTCTCAACATTAATGAGGAAAAAAAAGAGATTAAGTGGCAGTAACAGGGGAACCATAAAAGCATCACTCAGAGTCAGAGACCAGCATAGCACAAATTTTGAATACCCACAAATAGATTAGCACACTCAGAAACTAGAATGCAACAACAGAGGAAGATTGCAGTCACAGAATCCAACCAAGACTAGCACACTCCGAATCATTTGTACAGAAACAAAGGCACCGGAAATCAGTCACCTCTCACATCCCAGAACCCATCCAGTGCACAAGATCATAGTTGAGCTTCAAAAACACAGTAGCAGCAAGGGTTCAAATAAGTAGAAGCCACGCCACTAACTCAGCAAGGGTTTGAGGAATGAAGCTTAAACCTCAC
The DNA here is from genome assembly GCA_014843725.1 of Amphicarpaea edgeworthii. Lineage (NCBI taxonomy): Eukaryota > Viridiplantae > Streptophyta > Magnoliopsida > Fabales > Fabaceae > Amphicarpaea > Amphicarpaea edgeworthii. The sequence continues at coordinate 27,135,337 of CM026325.1, read as the reverse complement.
ACGGATGTTTGCAATGCAACTTGAAATAAGATAATATCAACACAGTATTGGCAATGGGATGTTCACATGTTAAATGAAGGAAATACATGAAATGTGAAAAAAATATGATATGAAACTTTGAGAAGTGCTAATAACTATTATTTGATTAAATAACTACCAATACCATTTTCAAATAAGGATCTAATCATACTGACTAAATTAGGTTTGGATGCTAAAAAGACACCACATATATGATGTCAACCTGAGAATTGCAAATAAAGATAAAAGCTCAAACAAAACATACCGCTGCAACTGTTGTTTTAAGTGCTAATCCATGAACACGGGGCAAAACCACTTGTTTCACAAGCTGAAAGGAAGAACCCAAAAAATAAGAAAGCATAATAGATATCTTACTTTAAATACTAAACATTTGAATTGAAGTTTAAAAAAGTGTCAAGGATTATCTGATTATGGGCTTAATAGTGTTATCAATGGCAAATGGCAGAACATGGCACAAGGCTGAAATTCCGTCATATAAACATGCCATTGCGCTTTATGGCACTGCCATGACGGGCCTTTCTTCACAAATTGCTTATGATGGTTGACAAAAAATCAGCCATGCCATTCTGCCATGGCAAGGCCATAGCAGCTATTTAACAACACTGGCTGAACAACATTAGGTCTGTATGATAATATAAACCTCAAGGGGGAAATAAGGTGACAACTAAAGGTGACGTTTGGTTTCACTATTTTTTGCTTTCATTTTCATAGAAAATGCAATTGAAAATACGTTTGTTTTAATATTTTAAAACATTTTCAGAGAAAATATTTTCTAAAAAAGGCTGAAAACTAAAAACAAAGATTTGACGTTTTCAGCATTTTCACTTTTATAAACATCTTCATCCTTCATCCTTCAACGACTTCGTTTTCACTTTTATAAACAAGTTTTCTAAATATTTGAAATGTGAAAATGAAAACTGTTTTGGAAAATGAAAATCAAAATTAAATATAAGAAATATCCCAGAAACCAAACGCCACCTAAGATAGTAGGACTATTCATTTTATTGGGCATTGGCTTGGGTTTGTGCAAGTAGGACTAGCACAGTAGCACTTGACCTAACTCACCTAAGTAGTAGCATATTAGGTGCATTAAGTTATTGTATTTGGACTTAGGCTTAAATAACTTTTGGGTCCCTAATAAATACCCATTTTTTGGTCTGAGTCCCTGAGGTTTTTTTTTTTTTTTTGCAATGTTATGGATCTTTGATAAATTTTTATTTTTACTTTGAATCCCTACTGATGACGTGGTACCATCTCAACCGTTAATTAAGTGATGAAATGGAACCATTTCAATTTATATCAACGGTTGAGATGATATCACGTCATTGGTCTGGTAGTTAAACGCACTATTTCATTTAGGAAAATTTCTACAATCCATTGATGTAGATGAGTATCTTTATAGTAAAGCTTCGTAGTGAGTTGTGTGTGGAATGTTGGAAATTTATTATTTGTATTTTTGTGGTTCCCTTGAAACCCTAGACATGTTAATTTAGAGATTTTTGTCTAATATGTTATTCTTTTAATTTTAATGTTTAGATTCTAAGGAAAATACTATGGTTGCTCCTCCTGGCAAGGATGGAAGTCATTGATTTGACTTTTTTATTGATATTTTCAGGAGAAAAAGTAAAATTCAAGATAAGTTTTCCTTGTGATTTTGGTTCGCATTTAAGTATCTGAGAAAGAAAATTAAGTATAATATCTATTTATTTATTTATTTTACTTGACTGGACTTTATTCTTTATGACTTTTAGTAGTTTTGGTAACCTGATTTAAATGTGGAAAGTGAGTTCTCATTGTGAATTTTGTGATTGATTACCGTTTGCTAAAACGAAGAGATAATGTAGCCTATGAGTTAAATATTCATAATTATAAAATTTTCGTTCACTACAACGAAGAGATAATGCAGTATAGTTACCGTTCACTACAACAAAGAAATAATGTGGTCTATGTGCACATAGTAGATTGAATGTTAATATAATGTTGGTTGTCTTTGTGTATGAAGTATGGTTATATTTCTAATGAATTCTTAAGTGAGAAAATGTTAGTTTTAAAATGTGAATTGTATAATTACTTCTATTTTTACTTATGCCATGAATTTCTTAAATGGAAAAACTCGTTATGGTTGCTCTCTCCTTTCTATTCACTTTGTATTTTATGCTCTCACTAAGTCTTTCTGACTTACCCCGTTCTTTCCTCTTTCTCTCAGATTCATAAGTGATTAAGTAGCAAACTTCTTGGAAATTGCAGATCTATCCAAGAATTCATTTATATTGAATTATAGGCGATCTTGATAGGTTAATTGGGTATTATGTGATTCCTAGTTGAAGTATCTATATATTTATGTCAAGGACTTGACCTATGTTGTATGGTTTAACAAGTGAGACTATATATTGATGGTCTTACATGTAAGGGAAACTCTATTGAGTTCTTTTGTAGCCCACTTTGTTTTATTTATATCTTGGTGTTGTATTGTTCTTAGGCTGGCCAGGCTAGGTGAACCACAGCTTGTGTGCGGGTCACGGACCAGGATGGGTCAGGTAGAAACTCCAAGCAAAAATAAAAATTTATCAAGGAGCATAACACACAAATTTCAAGGACTCAAGCCAAAAAACTGGTATTTATTAGAAACCCAAAAGTTATTTATGCCTTGAACTTATTATCGATCTCATAATACATTGTTAGCCGGTATTCTCTATTTTTCCTTTTCCTTTTCCTTGTTTAAACCATAAAGTTTCAATGTCCCCAAAAGTTGAAACAATAGTACTAACATTCAATGGCAAATGTGATAGTTTAAAATAATTCAAGCCTATTCAATCATTAGAAAATAGCACTCACCTGAGCATCTAGTTGTTTGGCAAGGGATACAGATTTTTTCAGGACCTCTTCTTGCAAACGAGAATCAGTATCATCATAGGCACGAACAATCATTGGAAGAACATGTGCAACTAAATGCTCTTGACTAGTCTAAGAGAATAATAAATGGAAAAATAAGTGGAAATAAACATAGTCACTAGATAAAGAGATTTTTCAATCACCAAAATAAAGAAACGGATATAAACTCTCAACTACCTTGTTTATTATAAGCTCAGCATGCTTCACAAGCAATAATAGTGTCTCACCAGCAGCAGAACTCAAGACAGGGACCAGGGCAGGAAGTGTTGATTGCTCAAAATCGTTCTTGTCCTAAAAAATAAATTATTTTTTTCAATTTGTGTTAATAACTTTCTTTTCATAAAATATGATAATAAAAACTTCAAATATCAATCCATTGTGCCATTATGTAAATCTGGTTTACTGATGATAGTTGATACACTACCCTCACTAATATCACAATCCAAAAAGAGATCAACCAACCGTTGCAACTTTCAACTAAATAATAAATATTAACTCATTTCACCATTCCAGACCAAATTGTTCATTCTCTAAACTATAGATCAAGATAAAGCAAAGAACAGAAGGTTTGCATCCAAATAAAGCAAGGAGACACGCAATGAGGTATCTGATAAATTTACAGCCAATAGGGCAGGAATAAAACAAGCTTATATAAAAATAAAAGGTTTGTACAAGATGGGGGAGAGAAACAATCAAGCCTCACCCCACAAGGTGAGGTTAGCTATATGCCTCAAATCACACCATTGAGCTCTATCAAAACCAATTTTTCAAAAGAAAAACAAAATAAAATCAGAGCAGTTTCATTATTAATAGCTTCTCTCAGTTTTCTTCAGTACCTGGCTATGTTCCATTTGCCCATTTGGATAAACAACTTAATTACGGTCTTATTGAATAAGTACTTGTGTATAAGTTGTTTTCACTTTTCAAAATTGAAGGGAAAATAGGGTTAAACTGTTTTTATATAAAAGAGCTATAAGCTGTTTTCATAAGCTAAACTGAAGAACTTATTAAAATAAGCTGAAAATATGGACATATCATTAGTTATTTTCATATGCTCTTCCAAACAAAGCCTTAATCCATTTTTCTTATTGGAGCTTATGTTGGTCACATGACCCAGCCACAAAAGTGAAGTGTGCCACTATAAGCATTCAGGAGAAGCCAATAGCTGCTCCACTATACTATGGCACTTATAGCAATTTATACAACAGAAATTAACATGCTGAACCTTCAGACAATCAATTTTAAGGAATCTGACTGTTTAAAGTGTTTGTAATCACATGGTTAATATTTCCATTTGGTATAGTAAGCAAATTATGCCATTAATTTTAAGATATATTGATAGAGTAGGCAAAAAAAAAAATAGTACTGTTGAGAATCAGTATAAATATTCTGCATTCATTGTAATAAATATAGTTTATAGGCACATAATCTCTGATTTAGAGGAAACCAAATATCCTCCATTTATTTGTAATTATTGCAATAAACCTATATAAACTCATATCCGTGTTGTATTCAGACACAGTTTCAGTCACATTAACCCTCTGTTCTTTCTCTTTAACAAGTAATATGAAATTAAATGACAAATGATGTATATTTTCAATATAATGGTGGATTTTGTGAAACATTCACCCTACAAAAGAATATTTCTTGGTACAAGATTGATTTTGAATTACTGTCAACACCAGCACTAATTTAGGCATTCTATGGAAGTGAGGAAAAGAAAGAGAGATATTAGTACCTGAGACTCTGCAATGGTTAGAACCATTGGTAGAATCATTGGCTGTATCACCACATTCCTAAGTTCTGCACAAAGTGGTGGAAGGACCTGTGTGGAATTTTATTTGTCAAAATTACATTCATGACAATAGTGAAAAAACATAACTCAAAATTCAAAAGAATTCAAAGTAAAGAAGCAATAACATTTAATACATATTTGGGAAAACAGCATAACATGGGTTGAAAGATTGAGAGACCATATTGGCTATCAAAGTTATGGGGCACAAGACTAAGTAATTGACAGTGCAACAGTATACTGAATTATAAATGCTAGCATGAGTATAAGAATTTATATATGCTGGGAGAGAGACCTGGCATAAAATTGACTAGCAGAAGTGAAAACACATAAATTTCATAGCCAAACAGCAGAGCATACCTTGTATCGCAATACACGTGAATCAAAATCTTTCCACATATCTGACAATGCTTTTAAGAACTCTGACTTCTGCATGTTATCTCTTTCCTGAAGGAAAGGAGGACACATCATCAAGAACTTCAACTCTAAAATTTGCATGTTATTCATTTTGTAATGCTAACAGGCTAAACTAAAAAATCTTACAAGCATGTGGTCAAGGAAGCGTAGAGCACGCAACCTAGTATCATGCCTAAAAAATGGTGAGCCTGCAAAAATGAGAAGCATATATCCTGTCAAGATTATGACTATCTAAAGGCTCCAACAACCATGAGAGACACTATATTAATTGCAATGTTCAATGATAACCAATTGAATAGGAGTAACTTAATCCTGAAGAGAATTACACATGCAATCCTAGTCAAATGCTAGTACACCAACACCTCATGGGCTAAAGATAGTCATGTTAGTTTTGCATGATCAAAGTAAAACTAAAACACCATTTTGAGTCACCCTTGTACCATGAGATATTAAGAGATCTTAGTAAGTTTGTAAACTGGAGTTTTTATCACATGAATATGAATTGTCACAACCCTTTTCATTTTGACAAAAATGCTGCAGGTGCAGTTGTTAGGCGGGTCTGCAGTTTATCAAAAGATCTTGATTGTTATTTAAGGAGGTTTGCAACCACTTTCCATTAATCAAGTTGTGTTTACCTAATTTCTTGATCCACAATAAGAGTACATAAAAACTTCTATTGACATTATAGAGTTTAGGTCAAAAGGTGAAAAAAGACAAAGGAGGCTCTCAATAATATACTGAAATATTGATATTAGATTGATACCATAGTTATCAATCCATAATAGTGGAATAAAATGACCAGCCCCAAAAATGCTATAGCAGGTAGTAGGAACTAGGAACGGACGCTATGTGAGTGGCTCCGTCCCAGATAAAGGACCTCCCCTTTCCTTTCCTTTGACCAACCAGAGACCAAGAATGATACAATGGAATTTTCTCTCTTCCCCAGGTATTCAAGAGACCTGGTTCCCTATCTAAATTCCTATTCCAACTCTGAATTCCGGTTCTTATTTATTTATACTGTCCTTTTTACCAAACCTGAAAGACAAACCCATGTTCTTTCTTTCAATTAATCTTCTAATAGCCTTTGAAGTTCACTTACCATGCTACCAAAAATCCCATTGGTCTGCTGGTTAAAGAATTAATCACCGAGCCCCTCCCCATTGTATGCAAGGCCAAGATCCACTTTCACACGTAACTATTTTGGAAGATCAGCAACTCCCATTTGCTCAACCTTGTATGAGAAACCCCCATTTGTTTAGTAATTGATTCTTCTTATCGATTCTTTGGGCATAATCTATATCATCTAAGGTGTAACTTTAAGTTGGACCTAAACACTTCCCTCAACCTGTTAAAGAAGATTCCTCAAAGTCAAAGATACTCTGGATCTGTATGATTAGAGGTCCTGCATAGCTGCAGCGAGCTCAAATCATGGTAGTTGAATAGGGATTCAAATCAGAAGGCCCAACTTCCAAATCATGAATCGAATTGTATCGTGAATCGTAATATTTGTGATTAATAATAAAACATAGCATATACGAACTAACAAAGACATTAAAGCACATTCATGATCAATAACTAGAGAAATGACTCTAAGATTATGAGATGCACAAGTTCTGTTAAAATTTGCTATAATTAATATTAAAAATTTATAATTTATAATAAATATTCTGCTACTAAATTTATTATATTGTAAATTAATTATTTCAATTTCAAAAATTATAACAGATTTTACAATGTTTTATAATACATTTTATGACATAAAGATATTAAGCAGTAATTAGGATAAAAAAAAATTATCACATCAATTAATATTCTTTTTATTTGAGACTAGACAATACTTAAATATCACGTGTCAATAACAAAGGTTAAAACTTAAAATTTAGAACTGATTGTCCAAAGTCGAAACTTGAAACACAGTCTATGACTTGCAACTAAAAGACAAAAGTTGGTAGAGTAAAATAATAATGCAACACGCTATCGTGTAGGGTTAGGCCGTTAGGGCAGTGATTCTGATAAATGATAATCTCTTTTATCAGAACCACCAGATGCAAGTGCAGCCATGAGCGGAACAGATGTTAGGATTGCAGTGCAGCATGACTAGCCTGCTCCAGTCACTATTTTCTTAGATTTTTGCAGGGGGAAACAGAAAGTACTGCTTCAGCCAGACACAATGACCCTTGGAGGAGCAGCAGGGAACTGCAACTCCTTCTGAGGTCTAACAGATCATACGCAATAATCATGCAATTCTTTTCTAGATTGCGATTCTGGTCCAATTAATGCAATTCAAGCACTGAAACAATTTGCTCACTGATTTGTATCACAAGTGCCCCTCAAATCATATTGCAAATCGAGCAGTACTGATAACTATGGCTCAAATTGCTCCATTTAATCTTCATCTGATGTGCGTTTGCTTTAACCCCTAGGGTGAGCCAACCTGATCTAGAGAAATTTTCTAGACAAATAGCCTGACAGCTGTGAAATGTGGAACAGACACCAGATACAACAGCAGAGTCAAAGCAGGAGACCGGTGGGGGGATAAAGTCACTGACAATGGTTTTGATACCATGCTGGTATTATTGGATTATGGTTTGGGTAGGAAAGGAGGAAAATAAAGGAGGCTCACAATATTAATCTGAATGAATGATATTAGATTGATATTTGATGTGATAAAGTTACAACTATTTATACTAGTTTACTAGTGCACTACTAGCAGCAGTAACCTAGATCAATGAAACTACTAACCTAACTAGACTCTTAACATAATAACAACTCTAACTTCTAAGTTCAAACACCTTCTAAGAATTGCCAGTCAAGGTACTCAAAAGTCATCTATTGTAAAATGTGAAATGTAGAATTATTAATTAATCGGTGCACATCTGACATGATCAAGACTTCCTCTCTTCAGATCTAAAACCAAAATTTTAATTAATGAACACCTACTAAAATTTCATTTACAAGAAACTCTCCAAGAAAACTATTTAACTGTTTTGATGTCATGCTTTTTTTTTCATTTAAGAAATGGAAAAAATGTACTGATTCTCCAAGCTATCTTTACCTGTAAAATCCATTGCTGTTGGCCTGGAAGACTCATTTGGAGAAAGCATCCTTTGCAATTCAAGAACCAGTTCTGATGGGATAGATGCGAATGCGTCACTGGATAAGTAAGTCAAGGTATTCATGTACTGCATAAGTACAAAACCAAAATTTCTTATTACCTTCTAATGAATAAAAATAATATAGCCTACATTGTTGTTGTCAAGTAATGAAACTAATCACTTTTCCCTCTTTCTGTTTAAATACATAAAAAGTGTATTCAATAAATGAAAGAGAACAATTTTCTTTTCATGGCTATATACAATTACATGGGTAGGATCTAGTTAAATTTATTCAATCATTAACAAAAAATATTCTCTCTTTTAGAGAGAATAGAGACAAGACACATGCAACCATCACATGTAACCTAATAGCAATTAGCAAGTAATGGAATCTTGGGGTGGGGGGGTGGACCAGTCTTTCAAAAGGGTAAAAAAAAAGGATTTGTATGTACCATCTTCAAATTGTTGTGGCAGTCAAACAAAGGCTTGTGGGCAATTAAATGGTAGGCAAGGCATCCAAAACTGAAAATATCAGATGAGCACCCAGCTGAAGGCACAGTGCTCCTCACCAGCTCAGGAGCGGTGTAATTAAGTGATGGCTGAAGTGGCAAAATAGAGTCCTCAACATCATATTCCTGTATAGAAGTCAAAGTGAAATAAGTTACAGGTCATTTAAGCAAAACTTACTTTGCTCCTGAGGATGACAATAAGATACAGACATAAAATAGTATAATTTGTTATTTATAAATAATAACTTTATTTGGCCTTTCTTATAAATCATAGTTAAGATCCAGATATTACAAACTATTAGAATGTAGTTTTTCCTACACTTGTACTGAAAGGTTCTAGTTAGTTCTAGACCTTGTCTTTTTCTGCTGTATTTGTATGAGTGCTGCAGTCTGCACTCTTTTCTTTAGTATGTATTTTGTGATCTCAATATAAAATAGAGAATTAGTCTTAGCTGAGCATTATTGACTCAGCTCTTCACTAAGATATTGTGCCCTAAATCCTCAAGTTGGTAGAAAAAGACAATGTCTAGAACTAACTCGGACTTTTCAGTACAAGTGTAGGAAAAACTACATTAAGCTAACATTCTAACATACACATTAATCTAACATTCTAAGTTCTACACAAACATAATCAAGAAAATCATATTTCACAAGGCAAAACTATCGACAATCATGTACAGGAAAAATAATCGCACAGCATCTAATAGCAGAAGTATATAAGGTTACTAGAAGCAGAAATTTGTGTCTAAGAATAACCAAAGGAAGAAAATATTGAGATCCTGATGAAGAAGAAACATATAACATACAAAAGAATCGCATAATACAAGATTATATGATTAGTAATATAACACTGAATTAATAAAATAGATATAAAAAAATTTAGAGCTGAGCTAATATTAAAAAATAAAATAAAAAAATAAGCATCATATGCAACAGTAAATTAATGACAACATTACAGTATTTAACATGTCAAAGATGTCAAGTGAACAAATTTAATGTAGTAACTCCTAATCTTACAAATTTTTCCACTCACAGCATAATGGAAGGGTTGCAGATTAGATGTGTCACCAGAGGTCTGAGTAGAAGAAACTGCAAAACCAAATCCAGCAAGTTTCCAAGCTCCACTCAAGGTGATCAGAATGTTCTGCAAAGTATAAATTTGTATTCAATAAGCCAATCTTAAATTTTTCACAACAATGAAACAGAAAAGGATGAGTATGAAAGGTTAACACTATCAACCCAAAGAGTAATCAGTATCAACTGTGATTGGTGTAAAATGAAACTTCAGCAAGAATTTCAAAGAGCCAAAAATATTTTTACAATTAAACAAAACTATGAAAGTAACATTCAGAAATAGTGAAATACATAGATGCCACTAACTGGCACAACTTTAAAAAACAGTCGGCAACCACGATTTCATACACATCAAGGTTTCTGAAGTGTTAACGACTTCGATAAAACAATTGTGGCTGCATCAACCACATTTGTCCACAATATTAAGAAACGTGATGAAACCACAACCACAATTTAAAACCTTGCACTGACATTATTTATTTACCAGAATTTTTTTTATCAAAAAATGTGTCATAATAAAAGAAGGCTTAATTGCACTCTTTGCCACCCCAAAGTTGTACAATGTTGTGAATTTGGCCTCAAAAATTTTTTTACACAAAATTTGCCACCATGTAGATAGATTGCCACAATTAATGAAATAAAAACCATTACAAAATTGTCTTAATTGTGGTGGTTTAAAGGACAAACCGCCACAAAATGTGATAATTGTGGCAATTTTTCTATGTGGGGGCATAATTCGCGATATTTTGTAAATTGGGAGGCAAAATCCGTGACATTGTAAAACTTAGGAAGCAAAAAATGCAATTAAGCCTAAAAAGAATTAAGGGAGAAATAATTAAGTCGAACCACATCAAGACTTTTTGGGTATCCACGGCCATATTTGTGCACAATTTCCCACAATAGAAAAACTACTGTTATGGCAATTCAAAACCTTGAGTCAAAGTAATGCAAAAGATTATCACCTCAGGTGATATAGCTCGATGAATAAGATGAGCATGGTTGTGGAGAAAGTCAAGGGATTCTGCTATCTGAAGTAAACCATGCTTCACCTCCAAAAGTCCCATTTCCTGCAAAGCAATGGCTCTTTGGTCAGATACTAGTTAAAAGAAGAGCAAAGCCCCATTTTAGTCCCAAATTTGTGAGGTGTTGTCATAGTAGTTATTGGATTTAAAAAAAGTATCAAATAAGTCTCTGAAATAAAAAAAATTATTATCATTCTAATCCGTGACTATCATTATAGTCCACACGGAGTTAAGTGCAGGAACTAACGTGGCTAACAAAGTTCAATTGCAGGGACTTATTTGAAATTTTCCAAAATCCAAGGACTACTGTTACAGCAATTGAAAAATTGAAGGACTAGAACGCAGATTTAGGGATTGAAAAAATACAAAGAAAAAATAAAATTAACTTCAACATAAGTCCATAAGTTAAAATTGGTTTCTCATTCGTAGAATTCTATGAATTAGCTAAGTCAATTTTAACTTACAAAAGAAAAGTTAATTTTATTTTTTCTTCATATTAAGTCTGCAGAGTAGTAGTAGTAGTAGTAGTGTACCAAACAGGCGCTAGATCCAGTGGAACTAGTAAGAGAAAACGAAATGAATAGTGAATGAAATAACAGGGTAGGTAACGCACCATTCCCCTGAGATCTTTAGGGAGATTGGGAATATTGTCGACAATGCCAAGAGTATTGGCAGCGGAAGCAAACAAGGGTTCGGTGACCAAAGTCATTGCATTCTTGCTCTCATCTAGTGCCTGAACGACATGAACGACGCCGGGATGCCTGAGGCGAACCAGCTTGGCGGCATCTGTCCGAATCAAATCTAAAAAGGAATCCTCGGCGGCCTTCGACAGCCCCGAACGCATTCGGGCCTCGGAGAGAGTGCGCTTGTCCAACACCCACACGCACACCACCGGATATTGGTGCTGCCGCGAAGGATCACGGGCCCGGCCCGAGTATAACCTCCAGGCGAGCCCGGGCCCCGCGGAGCCGATCTGGTCGAGCAGCTCGTAGTCCTGGAGTGCCTTCGGGCCCGTCACTTCCTGCACCGTCGTCTGCACTCTCTTCTCGATCACCGCCGCGGTCTTCGCGAATGCTTGGGTTAGGGTTTTCATATTCAGTGACATTTTTTTAAAGATTTTACGAATGCTCTTACACGTCAAGGCACAGCTCCCTCCAATTGAATTGAGATTTTTGAAGATGGATTATTTTCAGATTCAGACTGTGCCCCGATCACGACCCCCGTCACGGCAATTTCCACTCTCTCTCTCCTCTCTCCTCTCTTTCTCTTTATATTTCTCCGGTCTTACAAGTCATCTTCTCTACCCTTCCCTCTATCTAGCTTCGCCCGTTTGTTTTTGGTCAATTTTGTCCTCCTTCCTCCTCTGTTTCTTCCACAAAGCCTTCATTATCATTTTATTTATCAAAATATTATATTAGTAATTAATTATATCTCCTACAATATTCTCCAATTAACCTTCTAATGTTTTATTACAAGTATCAATGACTAAAATCAAATATATTTAATATCTTATGACATATTTAACACTTTCAAATAAAATTACTGTTAATTTAAAATAGAATGTGTTAATTTAGAATTTATGGTGACGCTTCTACCAGGAGAATAGTAATGTGTCAATGAAGTATATTAAAGGCATGCTTAACTCTAATTTTTTTTGTTCGTAAAGAGAAAAATACCATAAAACTAAAATATTTCTAAACAATTACTTGTTTTGACTTTAACTTAATCGTGCAAAAACTTCAACATGGCTACATTGGCTAGCATTTAATTTATTTATTTTTAATATAACACCCGTAGTTCGGACTGCAAATATTCCTTTAGGTGTCAATATATTGATCAACTGCATTACTTCTATTTTTGGTTATCTATCTCCAAAGTTATGTTTATTTTCATAATAAAACGGACTTTTTATTGCAACAGATGGAAGCCTCTTTATAACACGAATGTTTAAAATAAAATTACCTGCAATACCAAAGCCACCTTAGTCATTGGTAGTGAAAATGAATAATCACGAACTTTGAAGACAGTTTCTATATATATATTGAAAGAAGCAACACAATCATCAAGCATCTCACAAGTTAACAACATATCACAAAGTTAATATAAAAATAATAATGATACAATTCAATAATAGGAGAAACCAGGAAGAGCTAACGGCACAAAATTTCCTGGAGCAATCTGTTCTATTAACACTTAGTACTCTGTAGACACTAGTAACCATATCTAGAGATAGCCGCAATATAACTAGCAATGAAAAAATACAACACACTAAAAACACTAGTACACCCTTGTTTTCTAAAGATGCTTGCTTCCTGCGGACTTCATCAATCTCGGACCTGAATTATTAAGGAAAAAAATCAGATCCCAAAGAACTAAATAATTAATAGCATCATCCATTAAGGATATGGAAATAATGATCAAGCTTTGACCATTAAACAGCAACCACAAAGCAGAGGGCAAGGTTCAGAAACTGTAAATAATATCAACTTTCTTCATAGTATTTTCGTCCTATGGCTATGGCATACATTATTCCCATGACCAAGGTTTTCAAAATCTCCGTGAATATTTGATGTAGTATAAACTGTTCATGAGCCAATTTGGTTGGTCATTTTTCATGATAAATAATATACTGAACATCAAACAGCAAAATTGCATCTAATATGAGGAGAAATGAAGATTACATTACATTTCCCCCCCTTTAAATAACCACATAACAGAAAACATTATAGAGAATTAGGCAATATATCATGTGTCTAAAGACCTCACGGATGGCAGCTTATATAGCATATGAGCATTGATTACACATAATTAGAGGAGATATTGTTTCCTCTAAATCACTTATTCTATTGCCTTATTACATTAAATGAGGATATCATACCCTGATTTCCAACACCCCCAAATGGAATTAACAAACTAGCAGAAGCCCGGAGTCCCCTGACTATGAAGTAATCTCTTATTGCTTTGATTTTATTTGCTAAACACTGATTCTTTAACCAAACAAAAATGAAAGTAGGTAGTAGGATGACATGGTAAAACATAAAGCTCTGGTAGTCTTTCATTAGAATGTCTTCTGTAAGAATCACAGCAAGCCATAAGCCATTGCCATGGCATGTGACATGCCTTGGGTTGGGATAGTAAGATAATAAGTTAATAATAAATAACTTTAACATCTAAAAGTATATATATGTAAAGTAACAAATACAAAAAATTAAAACGCTGTTAAAAGTAGCCAAATAATTCTATATATTATTCTACATAGCAGACTACTGATAGAGATATTTAAAATTTTATCTATTTTTTTGTCTATCACAAAACTGTAATTTTACTATTTTAGCACTCTTACAAACTTTTTCCCCTTAATTGTCATAGATATTCTACTACTCAACTGTTTTAAAGATACTCTCAAAGTGCTAGTTACTAAATCCGAACTAGCTCTTATGCTCATATAATGATAATTGACAAATTACAGAAAGCTTGTGTTGTTAATTCTCACCTCAAAACAGCCTTGTCCCTGAGTAGATGATCCAACTGCATGGAAATTTGGGACTTCCAAGATTTGAGATAACTAGCATCTTTTGTCTGCAAGGGCAACAAATCATTTGCAAAATGAATAAAAAGTAGAATAATAATGGTTTTTATCTAATTAAATACAATTAATGCCAATAATATTCAGGATAGATTTAACATACTATAGCATCCTGCTGTTCAGCGAGATTCCTTATGTCTTCTTTGATATTCTGTATAAATATATCTTTTCCTCCTATGTCATTGCTGTACTCTTTGAAAATATTGACGTATCTAGAATTCAAGTCCTCCATATACCGCTCCAATACAAACAAATTTATGTCTAGAGTACGAACTTTCTGCATCAAAATCTTGAGAACAGTATCCCCAGGCATCCTGCCAACTTGTTGACGGATTTCTTCAACATGATCAGGAGCGTTACTATTTACTCTCTCATGATTTGCAGAAGAGATGTCTGAAGAAGGATCAGAATTGATCCCTCCAAAAGTATTTTGATGAACATCTTCACTCTCAGCAGGATTAGGATGGGGTGATACTGTCTTTTTATCAGCATTACCATCCTCAGGTGCAAATAGATTATCTTGAGTATGAATCAAATCCTCCAGCATCCTCTCAACAGCATCCACACCATAAACTTCAACTACGCTTAGTGTGCAATAAAATTCAGAACCATAGTGACTTTGAAGATTCAACTTTAGGTATCTCACCCATTTTGGCTCCTGAAGAACAAACCTCTGAGCATGCCTCACATTTGAGGCAGTGAAATTCCCAAGGAAAACCCAAACATCAGTTGGAAAGCTCAGACTTCCAAGAAGTTCAAAAGCTTTTAAATTGGAAGAATGATGCTCAAAATTTGCTATTTGTATTGTATCTACTAAGGTTTCTTCGGAAAGTTCTATAATGACAAATTTCTCTTCAGCAGAACATGGATTGCGTAGATATTTATCTTTGTCTCCGCTTAAGAAATTAGAGGCGCCTTTGGCTTCTTTGTTAGAATCTAAAACTTTTGCTCCCTTGGAGGCTGAAGCATAATTGTATTTAGCACCACCAGGCTCCACTCTATGCATTACACTTTCAGATGAACCAGTGCCGGACTTAATTTTAGAACTAATTGCTCTGCTCTTGAATTCATCGAGACCAAGAGGCACAGCCCAAGTTAAGTGATCAGATTTTTGCACATCATCTTCGTGTCTGACAGCGGATTCAGATTCATCACTCTCAACTTCATGTTCCTCTCTAGTAGGAGTATCAAAATGTTGCTTATTATTGAAAGTAGCATAATAATTTGGGAGTGTCTCAAGGAGAATGTAATTATGGGTATCTTTGACCAAACATTTATTAGCAGAATTAGAGGTTTCACACTGTCCATGCTCATCTTCCTTCCAATTTTCTAATCGAACTTCAGATCCATCTACATCCATGATAGGCATAGATAATAAACTGACTAATAAGACTATGAGAGGTTGAATAACAAACATATTAACAGAGTAGTCATAGGACCTGTTTGGTGTTTGGGTACACTACTCTAGAAAGTCTTCAAGAAAAAAATATAAAGAAAAAATAAAATTAACTTCTCTATATATAAGTTAAAATTGTAGAAGCTCTGTCGGATAGATTCTTCTAAAAATGTGGGACTATACAAATTAGATGTGGGAGAAACCAAATTAATTTCATATTTTCTTAGTATTTTATTCTTCTAAAAGTAATTCTAGAGATATTTATCCAAACATGCACAGTCATAGATAGGTTGACAGAACAGAACATTGATTTACCTGTGGGTGTGGGTGTGGGTGTGGGTGTGTAACCATGACCGCGAGTGATCCATAAGCTGAAGAGGAAGACTAGGCCCCACAAAACAAAAACCAGAGAGAGAGAAACTTCATACCCAGTTTTGGGAATACTAGGCTGAGCTTGAGGCTCCTCCTCTAATTCTAAAGCTCTTGTTGTTTTTTCTAGAAGAGCTTCACGTGATCTCTGCATTGCAATTGCAATTGCACATCAGTGCCACCCACTGTTCAACACAAAAACCACGTATATACTTTTAAAATTCAATTCATTTTGTTCAAATCAGATCAGAACAGAACAATAACGAAAGGAAGAAGAGGAATCTCATCTCATCTCATCTCATCTCACCTCACCTCACCTGGGTGACCAGGGTGGGCTTTTCCTTTCAAGAATTACGCGTTGACGAATCGATGGATCTGCGTCTGTGTTTGTGTTTGTGTTGGTTTACAAAGCAAAATTGAGAATGATAATTATGAATTAATGATAATATATGATATGATATAATAACAAGTCAAGTCACGAAACGTGCTGCTTAAGGACACCCTCCCTGCCATCACCCAACCACCAAAGCCTAATGTTTTTAATAATAATAATCTATACATATTATATAATGGAGATATCACTTTGATAATATTTTTTCTTCTTCACATGGATAATTTTATCTTTTAATATCTATTTTTTTATAACTTAATAACTTTTATTTTTTTTTATTTAAAATTAAAAATATAAAGAGACACATACATCACTCCTACTACTAATAATAATAACATTTGAATAAATTACATCATCTACTTTACTCCAGGCGGATCTATGTTGATCCTTGGATGGACTCCCCGTGTTTTTTTGGAAATTTTTTTTATCATATGTTTAAGGAGGTGTATTAGGTAATTTAGGGGATGCATTTAGTAATTTCACATTACATTGGAAGATTTAATAAGTTAAAGAATGTATTTAATAATTTCGTAATGCATTAATATATTTTTTAATATATATTCATTATTTTTTTTTTTATATTTTTAATTTTATAAAATATCTTATATAAATATTATATTTAACTAGATTTATTATTAATATTATATCATTTTTTAAAAAATTATTTTTCTTTAAATTATCAAATTAATATCATTTTTTTTTTGAAAAATTTATTGGAATATTAAAATTTAATTATCATATAATCAATTTTATCTTTAATTTTTTAAAATGATAAAATTAAAAGTAATTTTTTTTTATAGAAATCTTATATGTAGTTTATATTAATATTTTATTAACTTTAGTTATTATATAGTTGTTTTTATCTTTTATTTTTTTTTAAATTATAAAATCATCCTGTTATTTCTTTTTAATGCTATAAAGTATTAAATTTTAGTTATTATAGTATCAATTTTTAACTTATTTTTTAAACTATAAAATCAATAGTAATATTATTTTATTTTATAAATAAATCTTATCTAAATATTATATTTGATTTTTTTTATTATATATAATTAGCTATTTCTTGATCTAAAATTACAATTATCAAATTTTATTTGTCTCGAGTAAAGGGATTTTTTTTTTCTCAAATTGCACATTGCATGAGACTATCATAGCTATGAGTTACTATAGTCGACAAAAGACAAAGATTAAAAAACATCACCATATAAAACAAATGTATTTCTAATTTTTATATTTTAAATTTGACTTTACTTTACAACAAGATGAAAGATGAATTTTTACATATTTGTTAGTATACATTGAAAAGGAAATTACTGAAAAATTTAGTATAAATTAAATTATAAACGATTTTTATAACATACAAGAAAGACGTTCTGCATTTTGATTTTTTTTTATGTATTATTAATATAATTAATATTTTAGATCAATAAATATTTTATATATAATTGATTAAATAATTTGTTTTGTTAGATAATTTGTTTTTCAAATTGCCCCCCTATCCTTTATTTCTTGTCTGCCCTGATCTACTCCAAATGTTTTTTCATATTACACCTATTACTCTTTATTGTTTAACGTTTAAAACTATTTTCTTTGTAGGACGACATGATGTATTTTTCTTTTTTAAACAAGTAGGGGATTAGTATAGTATATAGTGAATGTCATGTTTTTTTTTATTTAAAATTAAAGTGTTAGCGTAAAAATAGAAAAAAAAAAAGAGTTAATTACTATTTTGGTCCTTTAATTTATTTTTTATGTTTAATTTGATTCAATTTTCTTTAAAAAATGAATTTGGTTACTTATTTATTTATTAAGTTTAGCTTGATTCTAAAAGAGCAATTTATTCTTTTTTTTTTTTTTTTGCTATCTTTATAAATTTGAATTTTCTTTTACACATTTAATATTTTCTTTTAGACTAAAATAGAATTTTGGTCCTTTATCTATATTCTAGACAGTCTAACTTCACATGTTTAAATATTTTTACTTTAATCTTGTAAAGTTATTTGTTACACCAAATTGATTTTTTATCTATCAAAATTGACACCATTTGTATCAAAAAGTGACGGAATAATCAATTTGATCTAACAAAGACACTGCAAGGGACTAAAGTGAAACTTTTTAAACTTAAAAACCAAACTAAAACCTAAAGTAGATAAAAAAGAAATAAAATCTATTTTCACCTTTCTTTTATTAGATAACCCCTTCTTGAATCTTTTGTGATCATTTTATTTTTATTTTATTTCTATTCCAAGTACTCATAACTTAAAACATTTTCAAAAAAAAATTGTGAAGCAAATTAAACATTTTAAAAATAGAAAAATCAGATTGAATAATTATAAATATAAAGAGAGAACAAAAGAATAATTTAACTTGGTGTTAATGATATTTATCCAATAATGTGTAAAAAGTAAAGAAAACATGATGTTGATGGTATAACATAATTTTATCCTTTGAATTAATGACAATTTTTCATTTATATAATAAATTATTTAATTATTATAAAATTATCTTAAAAGTTATGCTTTTTAATTAACTGACAATGTAAAATCTGTCCATGCATCATTCTAAAAAGTATTAGCTGCTAACATTTTCTTCTTGACCTAGGGTGGTCGAATCAAATCTCGTCATACCTTCTTTATTATTGATTTTTGTTGTCAATACTCAATATACAACATTACAAAATTTATTACCAATATGCTTTTTTTTTCAATATTCTCACATTACAGCATATCCAGCAACCCTCTCGTGGAACTGCACTGCATAAAAAAATAAGAAAATACATGATACTTCACCATAGAGCCACATGCACTACAAGGTCACGACCTTAGAGAGTTTGAGGGCATGAATTTGCAGGCTCCGGATGCACATCTTGTCCCACATGTAGCCAGGAATCACCTAGTTGCAGCTCTCCATCAATAGAAGCATGTTTCAGTAGTATGCCAAACAAAATCTTTCCCTGTTATAAATTATAATATATTTGTTAAATACCCAGATCAAATAACATTATATAGAATTAGGCAATAAATTGTGTGTCTAAATACATCGCGGAACATAGTTTATATAGACTTATTTGCATTTATTACGGAATATATTATTTCCTCTAAATGAGATATTGTTGCTTATAAACTATAATTATGACATGAATTAGAATATCAATTTTGATTTTCAACATTCCCCCTCAAGCTGGATCATATAAATCATATGCACCAAGCTTGTTACATATATAATTAATCTGGGGACCCCTCAAAGCTTTGGTGAACACATCTGCTAGCTGATCACTAGAGTTAACAAATCTAGCGATGATATCTCCTGATTCAATCTTCCCTCTAACAAAATGACAGTCCACTTTAATGTATTTGGTCATTTCATGAAACACTGGGTTAGATGCAATATGTAGAGCTGCCTGATTATTACAAATCATAGTCATTTTGGCATCCTCTTCAAACTTGAGCTCTTTAATAAGTTGCTTTAACTAGACAAGTTCACAAGTTGCTACTGACCATAGCTCTATATTACCTTCAAAGACCTTAGACCTTGCCACCACACTTTGCTTCTTGCTCTTCTAGGATATAAGGTTTCCACCAATCATTATACAATATCCTGAAGTAGATTGTCTGTCACTCGGAGAATCAGTCCAATCTGCATCTGAATATCCAACAATTTGGACATGTCCTTTGTCATTATAGACAAGTCCTTTTCCAAGAGTACCTTTGATGTATTTGAAAATCCGCATAACCGCCTCCCAATGATCTTGACAAGGAGAATTAAGAACTGACTCACCAAACTGACTACGAAAGCAATGTCAGGACGAGTGATAGTAAGGTAGTTTAGTTTCTCAACTAACCTTTGATATCTCCCTGGGTCTGCAAAAGGAACCCCCTGGTTAGGTAGCAATTTGACACTTGGTCTATAGGAGTGTCCATTGGCTTAGCATTCATTAAGCCAATTTCCTCAAGGATGTCAAGAGCAACTTCCTTTGAGAGATCACCACACCATCTTTGGATTGGGGCACTTCAATACTTAAGAAATATCGAAGTTTCCCAAGGTCTTTAGTTTGGAACTGGCGAAAGGGGTATTGCTTTAGTTGGGCTATGCCATGCTCATCTCCTCCAGTGATAACAATGTCATCCACATACACAATGAGGTAGATATATCCCTGTGGTGAATGGCGATAAAAGACCGAATGATTTGCTTCACTGTGAATCAAGCCAAACTGTTGTACAACAATACGAAATCTGCCAAACCATGCTCTCGGAGACTGTTTAAGTCCATATAGGGATCTCCGAAGTCGACAAACCATGGTAGATGATTCCCCCTTGAGCAACAAAGTAGGGTGGTTGCTCCATGTAGACTTCTTCCTCAAGATCTCCATATAGAAAAGCATTTTTTATATCAAGTTAGAAAAAGGGCCAATGGCGAATGGCTGTAATAGAAAGTAATAGTCGGACAGATGTCATCTTTGCCACAAGGGAAAACGTGTCAGTATAGTCCTGTCCAAACACTTGAGTGTAGCCCTTTGCCACTAAACGGGCTTTGAACCTATCAATCTTGCCATTAGGTCCAACTTTAAGGGAGTACAACCATCGACACCCGACAAGGGACTTCCCAAGAGGGAGAGGAACCAGATCCCAAGTACCACTACTCTGGAGAGCACACATCTCATCAATCATTGCTTGTCGCCAGCCTGGGTGGGATAATGCTTCACCTGGAGAGTTAGGAATAGACACAAAAGACAAAGACGAAAGGCAAGTATAAAGTTAGGAATAGACACAAAAGACAAAGACGAAAGGCAAGTATAAAATAAGGGAGAAAGACGGTGATAACTCAACGTAACATAGTAAGGGGATGAGTTACGAGTTGTACGTGTACCTTTCTTAAAAGCAATGTGTAGGTCAGGGTCAAACGGAGGACCTGAATCTAGGAAAGATATTGGAGCTAGGGATGGGTCGATCATGGTCTCAACCTCAACTGCAGGGGTAAGCACATGTGCCACAGGAGGCTGTGGTCGTCTATGATATGTTTGAAAAGGTTTTTGTTGGAGAGGATGTTCAAGTGGGTCTTCCTCTAAAGCAACGAGAAGATGAGCAAGAGAAGGACTCTCCGGGGAAAGAGAATGCACCAAGTCAAAGGAAGCGAAAGTAGATGTAAAGTAGGGCATAGACTCAAAGAAAGACACATCAATAGAGATGAAATAACGTTTAAGGGTAGGAGAAAAACATTTATACCCTTTCTGGGACCTATGGTAGCCAAGGAAAACACACTTGATGGAACACACTTGATGGACCGAGCTGATAATTTGTCAAGTCCAGGTGAAAGGTTATGAACAAAACATGTGGAACCAAAGACATGGGGAGCCATAGGATGAAGGGGTGTACGGGGAAACAAAATAGAGTATGGAGTTTGACTGTTGAGGACAGATGATGGCATACGATTAATAAGATAACAAGCTGTGAGAACAACATCGTCCCAAAAGTGAGAAGGGACATTGCCGTGAATGGGAAGTGTTCGAGTAGTTTCAACAAGATGCCAATTTTTGCGTTCGGCAATCCCATTTTGCTAGGGTGTATGAGCACAAGATGTTTGGTGAAGGATACTTTTAGATGTCATAAACTGTTGAAACTAGTTGGACAAGTATTCATGAGCATTGTCACTACGAAAAGTTCGAATAGGAACACCAAATTGAGTTTGAATTTCATTATAAAATTTTTCGAATAAAGAAAATACTTCAGACTGATTTTTCATTAAAAACAACCATGTGCAACGACTAAAATCATCAATGAATGTAACAAAATATTTAAAACCAAAAGAGGTTATGACTCGAGACAGACCCCAGACATCTGAATGGATTAAAGCAAAAGGGGATGCAGCCCGTTTATTCATACGATTAGGAAAAAACTGACGTGTGTGTTTTCCTAACTGACATGACTCACAATCTAAAGCAAACAGTTTGGACAAATTAGGAATCAACTTCTGAAGAATCGGAAGGCCAGGATGACCCAACTGAGCATGAATGGTAAGGGGAGATGTAGTGGCAGAATATGCTTGTGATGGGGCAAATAGGTAATAAAGACCATGAGATTCACATCCAGTGCCAATTGTCCGTCCCGTTCTGGTCCTGCGAGACAATAGTATCTTTAGTGAATGTGATCAAACAATCATGGGATTGGGTCAAGCAGTGAGCAGACAGAAGGTTAAAAGGGCAATCGGGTACAAATAAAACAGACTTAATAATTAAATTGGATAAGGGATGGGTGGTGCCAATTCCCTGTGATTGTGTTTGGGAACCATTGGCAGAGGTAATAGTGGGTAGAAAATCGGAGGTAGAAAGAGAAGAGAAAAGAGAGCGATTACTAGATATGTGATTGGATGCACCAGAGTCAAGCACCCAATGGCCCATAAAAGGAAACTGTGAGAGACAGGCAAAAGAATTAGCAGATTGTGCTATCGAAGCAATGACACCAAAGTTTTAACGACTTGCATACCACTGGAGAAAGTCCTCATACATCGTAGGTGTTGCAACAGACATGATGCAAAAGGAAAGTGCCAAAAACAGTACCACAATACCACAAAATAAAACCCTAGAGGGAGAAAAAAAAAATCTCGTCAAATGAAGGTGGCACAAGAGGGGTAGGATTGCTTGGGAGGGATGACGCCGGCGTTCAATTCGCCGCCGAGAAAGAAGCCCCACGCGCCTTCACGCACACCTGAAAAAAGGTGTTTGGCGCAGAAAGATGACGCGCGTGTGGGCGCGTCTAGACTTCGATGGAGACACCTTCAACGACATTGGACAGAAGTGGCCAGTGCGATTCTTCCGATGGTGGCAATCGTCGGGGGAGGTTGTCGGAAAATTTTCCAGCACGACGGCGACAGCGAAAGAGTGGTCGGAAAGAAATGTCGAGGACAGACAGCAAAAAGGGTTGCAAACCAAAAAGATAGGGTGTTTGCGAAAAATATTTAGTCGGGGACAGTGGGTCCTCCGAAAAAAAAAACGATTTTAAGGAATGCCTAACCTGGCTCTAGATACCATGTTAAATACCCAGATCAAATAACATTATAAAGAATTAGGCAATAAATCGTGTGTCTGAATACACCACGGAACATAGTTTATATAGGCTTATTTGTATTTATTACGGAATATATTGTTTCCTCTAAATGAGATATTGTTGCCTATAAACTATAATTATGACTAGAATCAGAATATCAATTCTGATTTTCAACAATATTTATATTAGAATATTGATGCATTAAATATATAGGGCAAAATATAGTCCCTAAACTATTGTTGGACCGGTCTTTATCCTCAAAGTATATTTCCGTTTTCTTTTTTGTCCCCCACCATTTGGGAACCCCGTTAAGTATCTGTCCTCTCATATGGTGACACATGTCATAAAAATATTAAAATAAAAATATGATCAAATTACAACTACACTGGTACCCTTAAAAAAATATTACACTAACATTTCCTCGGGAAAGACAAAAGTAGTGATTTCAATAGTAGAGGATACTTACATAATTACATGAAACTTCAAAGGGTCTTGTTGTAATTTGCTAAAAAAAATTAAACAAATATATATATATATATATATTTTAATTAAAAAACATTTTATTTTTAAAATTATTTTTTAATATTTTTATGACAAGTATCACCCATAAGTCATTACCTAATGGAACTCCCAAATGATAGGATGAAAAAGAAAACGGAAGCATACTTTAAAGTCGAAGAGTCAAACAATAGATCAAGGACTAAAAAGCAAAACCCCCAATTGTTGACGGTCTAAAAACATATTTTGCCCAAATATATATATAACTGAAATCTAGCTACAAAACAACTTGACCAACCTTTACCCTCCTGTAGGATGCTAAAGTTGCCAAGGGTTCATTTGACTTTTGCACTTGTCCCGCATGTAGTGTAAGGTTGATTATCTGGCATCGATTACATCCCCCAAGTGACTGGTGAATAGAGAGAGAGAAAGAGGTGAAACAATCAAATTCCCATAATTAAGCATAAGAATTATTGTCCTTTACAAGTACTGCATATACAGCTGTATGAATGAAATTTGCATCACATCATGCATGCTGCTATTATTTATGTCTTGAGTAATAGTTCAGATGACAACATCACCCATAAACCCTAAAATTGGACAAGGAACAACATTGTACAACTATTTATTAAGATGGAAGAAGAGAGGCAGATGGCATACCACAAGGAAAACACAGTGCACATGAAGAGAAGGAAACAACCACCAAAAGGTGAATGCCATTATGCCAAACATAGGAGGAACAACATTCACATCCATAGAAAGAACTAAGATGCAAAGAAGGCTGGGATACTAGATGCAGGCATTATGGATAAGAGAATCATAATTTGCAGACACATAGGACTTGAGAAAGATGGAGTCAAGATATTTTCAGAGCAAGTTTCATGATCAGCAAGCATACAGATATCATGAAGGAATGCAAAAGAAATATTTAGATGCAACTTATCCAGTTCAAAAGATTTTGATTTTTTATTCTGAAATAAAAAAATTGAAGAAATCATACTTCTATACAATATCTTAATTGAATTCTACGTAATGATCAATAAATTTAGTCTTATCCTATCTAATATAGATATAGATAGATATGTAGATACGCATATAAAAATAGTAGCTACATATTTTTCTATAGAAATTTTTGAACTGGAATTGACGAACAACCAATATCAATAATAGTGTTTATTAGTGTAAAATCAAAAATGAGGCGTGGCCAAGTGGTAAGGCAATGGGTTTTGGACAATTCTTTCAACTGAAAGAGAAACCGTTCACAGTTAAAGAAAAGGGCAAGGACATAACTAAAGTCAAATTCTTCACATATTTTGTACTATGAATCAATAGAAAAGATATCTCTTTAGCTAGTTGTGACTTTTAATTTTGATGTCACAACCCAACACAATATTTCTCAAAATAATGCTCTGCAATCTGCATAACATGTCGTGAAATTTCCCCACATGTTGAATGTTGGGTTGATTTTATTTATACATTGATTAGTAAGTAGAGATATACTATTCTTACTTAGTAGAAGGTACATGTGTTACTAGATCGTAAAGCTATTATGTATACAGTATCCCAAAAAAATACTTTCAGATTTTCATAAAGAGAAAAGGTTCTCTCAGATGAAATCACCACTGACTTTATCAACTCCATTGATCAATTGGCAAACATATTCACAAAATCTCTCAAAGGATTTTGAGTTGATTATATTTGTAACAAGCTTGGATTATATGACATATATGCTCTGAGGGGGAGTGTTAAAGATATGATTGATATGTTTAGATATGCCTAAATATAGAAAGATGTAACATGATGTTAGGTTCCTCTGTTTTCACAGAGAGGAATAACAGTAAAAGATGAAAGAAAAGATAGAAACTGAGATCAAAACATAGGTACTTTCTATTAATCTCAAAGAACAATAGGATGAATTATAAGAATTCCAAAGGAGCAACTCTCCTTCTCCTCTTTGGATTATTCCAATCACAATTGAATGAATTTCTAAAAGTAGTTACAAAACAAAAGAGAATTACTATTAATAGATAATTAGGAATAACAACCTCCTAACTGATCTAACTAACACAACTAATTCTGAATTGACTTATCCTTTCCTAGTCTTTCCTATAATAGACTCTCCACACCTTACTAGGTTCAGCTCCTCTGCACTGTTATTAGTATCCCTAACACATTATCTATTAGAATCAATTCTTGATCCTTTCCATGTAATTTATTTATTATAAATAAACCTCTATTGAGTGTAGAGAACACACTTCCAATAATTCTTTAGAAAGAAATATCAGTTTTCTATCCTAAGGGTTTTAGAATTATTATATTCTAAAATATCCTAGCAACTTTGACACTCCCGTCATGTTGGTGCATTGATATCCTACATAACCAACTTGCTTACAGGAATTGATAATGAATTGATTGTATTAGAATGATGTATTTACTGAATGTGTGTGGGAGAAAACCACACCTCATCTCTATTTATATTGAGGAAACCCTCAGTAATTGATTATCAACTTGTAGACATGTTCACTAAGTTTCTCACAGGTCCCAGGGTTAACATATATGCTCCAGCTTGAGGGGGGGTGTTAGAATATATATTCTAACAGATT
This sequence comes from Amphicarpaea edgeworthii, assembly GCA_014843725.1. Lineage (NCBI taxonomy): Eukaryota > Viridiplantae > Streptophyta > Magnoliopsida > Fabales > Fabaceae > Amphicarpaea > Amphicarpaea edgeworthii. The sequence goes on along the minus strand of CM026325.1, from coordinate 27,108,614 downwards.
GAATAAATAAAATCTCTCAAATTGTCAAACTTTATATTAATACACTACTATTATCAAGGAAATTCTTATAAAATAATGTGCTAATGAGAATCTCATCAGAAAAAACAAAGAAAGATGAAATACAAATAGAGACAAATACACATGGAAATTAGATTAGTTCAGCATATTGCTACATAAGCAGAAAATGGAATTTGTAACACGGAAGGACAACATTCATGAATTTGCTCATATCAATACAATTAATCAACACAAGCAGCATAGTTCAAGGTTGGTCAAAAGAGCTATCTACTATGTCAAATTGCACAATAAGAAGTTTGTTCTATCAAATCATTTAGAAGGTTATTTGCACTTACACTGAAATACTTGTTTCCAATCCTAATGTATCTCCATCCATCTTCAGCATAAGGCCTACCTCCAGATACCACAAGATTTGGACGAAACCTACTTGCACTGACTTGCATTGCTTTTCCATATATGCCCTTCTGTATATCTAATAACATCAATTATAGTTGGAAAACATTCAAATTATTCAATATTCCAACATATTGGGGTTGAGAGATTAAAAACAATATAAGTAATAAAGTTTGACTAGAAATATGAGAACTGAAATATTATTTTTTATTTGAATAATCCGTATAGGTGGATCTCAGTTTTAGAATTCAGAGAGATGAATGGAATTTATGTTTCCTGATTATATTGAATAAGAGAAAAGTCAGTTATTACAATGAAAGGAACTTTATTTAGAGTTGCAGAATCTGACTATAACAACTAACTATAGTTCTAACCACCTAACAACAGTGGTTAGACTAGCTAATCAATAGGAAGCTGTAGACAGTTGTACAAAATGCTAGAGTAAAACTACTCCTAATACTCAGAAGCGCTCCATAGGAAGTCTCTTGTTCAATACATCTGTCAATTGACATCCAAAAGGGATGTATGTCGTTACTATCAACCAATTACCCAACTTCTCCTTGATAAAGTGTTTGTCTATCTTAATGTGTTTTGTCCTATCAAGCAATTATGAGCAATACAAAGACAGGATGTATTGTCACAAAGAATCTTCCTAATGACTTTATATTTTATTAAGGTCAAGTATGATCTCCATTCAAAACAATTCACAAATCCCTTGTGCCATAGGTTGAACTTGAAGTTATGCCTTAACATTTAATCTTGCTACTACATTTTGTTTTTTGCTTCTACAAGTCACCAAATTTCAACCAAAGAACATGTAATACCATGAGGTAGATCTCTTATCTACTATTGGTCCTTCATAATCTACATCCATATATACCTCTAAGGACAATCCCCCATCTTTCTTAAACAAATCTCTTCATCTTCAAATACTAAAGGATCCTATTCACTATCTTTAAATGTCTATCATGTGGATTATGCAAGATACCTTGCAATTGGATCCTAACAAAGAGGAAGTAAAAACATACAAAGAAATAAAATCTATACAACATGAAAAAAGCCAAAAGAAGGAAGCAAATAAAACATTTATCAAATGCTGCAACAGTTGTGATATATAAGTGATCGCTAAAGGAAAATTTAAGGTGGTGTTTGGTTTGTGGAGATATTTCCTGTTTTCATTTTCTATTTTCATTTTCAGATTTTCAAATATTAGAAAATTTGTTTATAAAAGTGAAAAAGTTGAAAACAAAACCATTGAAAGATGAAGATATTTATAAAAGTGAAAATGTTGAAAACGTTAAATCTTTATTTTCAGTTTTCAGCCTTTTTTAGAAAATATTTTCACTGAAAATGTTTTCAAAAATTAAAACAAACGCATTTTCAATTGCATTTTCTATTCTCTATGAAAATTAAAACAAAAAACAGTGAAACCAAGTGCCACCCTTTTCTATGGAATTTCACAAGCCTTTCTAATTTGTTTATTAAATTAAAATCCCCTTTGCAGTTTGCATTATTATGAATTTCAAATAATCAAATTAATCAGCAACTATTCAATCCATTATGCATCATGAACTAATTTTTTAAAATTCGTCAAACAGTAATCAAAATCTTCTAGTACATTCTATAATGAAATTGAAGTAACAAAAGACAAGTACTAGTATAGTATATAATAAAATGAGTACAAGAGCATACCTGAGCTTAATCTTCTGTTTAGGTCAGAAACACTTTCCTCAGATACAAGTAAGAACTGTGCTTCATTGGCAAAATTAGGTTTGTTCTTCGGATCTCTACACGTGGCTGTGCCTTTGATCTTATTTAACATAAAATCCTGATTGAAACTAGAATACCGTAACAGAGAGCAAGCTTTACCGATGGCTTCACTAAACCATGCATTGGTCTCATTGTCATAACTATATACCTCATACCTAAGAAATAAATTTAAAAAATTTAAAAAAAATAAATAAATATATATATATATATATATATATATATATATATATATATATATTATATTTCAAGCATGAGAGACTACAATAAAACTGACACTGTAAAACAATTTACAAACTTCTTAAAGGTTCATGTGATACTCTCATATTTTATTAGCCTTAACGATACATAAGAATATATGTATAACAAAGATTATAAATTAATAAAGCTTAAATATATTTTTAGTTAATCAAATTTGAGACACTTCTGATATTGGTCCTCCAATTAAAAATCTATTCTTTTTAGATCTCAAATTTGTGGAATGTTGTTTTTAGTCTCCAAAGTGAATATAAGTGACTAGAAAGAGCAGATTTTTTTTTTCACTTTTTAGTCCCCTAAAGTGAAGTTGAGGATCTAAAAACAAAGTTCCACAATTGAGGAACTAAATTGAGCAGATTTTTTATTGGGGGACCAAAACCAAATGTTTACAAAATTTGATGGACTAAAAACATATTTAAACCAATTAATAATGCAAAACTAGAATTTTTTTTTTCTAATGGCATGTTAGATAATAAAATGAAATTAAAGATAATATTGTAAGTATTTACATTTGGGGAAATATATACTTTCTTATTTGTGCATATATTTTTTTGTCATAATTGTGTGCCTAAATAACTTATAACTAGAAATTACTCCCTCTAATTTTTTTATCTGTCTTTTAAGATTTCTATGTAGAAATCAAGAAATGCAATAAATTTTCTTGATTCTAATAAATAGGTGTGGAGTTTTCTACTTCTCATTTTTCATTTCTACTCCACAATCAATGCATATGTGTAAATTAATTAAAGATTAGCTAAAAAGTAAGGCTATAATAGACAATAATAAATAATGTTATTTTGAACTTTGAAAACGATAGATAAATAGAAACAAAAAATTTCCAAAAGAACTGACAATTAAAAAGGAACGGAGGTTGTAGTAGTTAAAGGACAGTTGTTGGAAAGCCGCCTTAATTGGGAACCCCCTTAGGCCTTAACCTGCATTAGTTGCGGCCTCTTTGAGGTTTTCTTAATTGCAACCTTGAGGGTGGTGGTTTAGTCCCACATTGGCTAGAGATATGGTCAAATTAAAGTATACAAGTGGGGGGCAACCTTCACCTCACAAGCCGGTATTTTAGGGTTGAGTTAGGCACATAACCCAAAATTCTAAGAATAGTACTAGATCAGATGAGTAACTTACTCAGCTATTCAGAAAATACATTCTCACAATCACTAAAACTTTCTCAAGCATAACGATAGGTTTGCAAAGAGTAAGTTGATCCATATTTTTGCAAGAGTCTAATTTAATTAGCATATATAGAACATTGATAATGTACATAATATCATATACCTCTGGCCATATAGTTCAGTCTCCTCTATAACACCATAAACATCCAACTCAAGCCGAATTTTCAATCTTTCTTTGCAACGTGCAGATTCTACAAACAACATTCCCTGACTGAGGTCTATAAAGGTGCTTATAAAGCCCATTTCAGGAACCTACAAAGTTAAGAACAAACAGGTCAAAACTTTACAATCAAGCGTAATTTGTGAAAATTGAAAACTCAGTAAACATGTAAACACAATTCAGAGTAAGAGATAGACTGAGTTGGATGGAATCTCATCACTAAAGATAAGTGAAGGTAGCAACACTAGGAATCTTAGCTTAATACCTGAATCCACAGAAGCTTCATACAGACATAACTAATAAGAAGCTCTTAGGTGTAACCAGGTTAATCATAAATGCATCATGTATATAAATTATACTTGTCTTAGACTCTTTGTGCAAGTATAAATACATATACATGGAGGCTACCAGAAAAATAATTAGTGCATCCAATATACAACTTTCTTCCCTCAGTACAATGGCTGTCCTAGACATTTTGGGTAGTGGGAACAAAGGGACACACATACATACAAGATAATCTTTTAAATGTTAATATTTACAAATGTTCCTTATACATTTTCACATTTTTTCTATATTAATACACTTCAAGAATATTTTGTCTATATTATTAAATAACAGTACTGTAGCTCAATCCCTCTTGTAGGAAAAGATGCAGTTCCTGAAGTATGCCTCCTGCATTCACAGATTATCTAAATTTTAGAGGTCCTCTTTCATACAACAGATTACCTTTTTCAGTGTAAGTGTTTCACCAGTTAGGCTTTTGAGAATCCACTCGCGATCATGTGTCAAGCCTGCACAAAATTTAAAGAAACATTTTCATCAGAGAAATTATAGAGAAAAAAATGACTGGTTCACTAGATTGAAAAATAAAAATCATCAGAAACAAGTAAAAAAGAAAAGAGATTTTGGAAGCAAGAAATAATGCTGAGAACGTAAGATATATATGCTCTTGAATAGTTCTACAAGGGTGAAATAATGCTGAGAATTGGCAAGGTCATTAGAATGCTAGGAATGAGACAAGAACACTTTGGTTCCTATGTTTAAGAGAAAACGAGATATTTAAAATTGTGCTAATTACAAAGGTATAAAACTTATGAGTCACTACAAAACTAGTGGAAAAGGTAATTGAGAAGAGGATTATAGAGAATTAATTTGGTTTTACGTTATAACAAAAGCCATTTATATTTTACAGAGATTGATGGAAAGGTATCGAAGTAAGAAAATAGACTTGCATATGAATTTTATTGACTTGGAAAAATCTTATGATCAAGTGCCAAAAGAAGTGTTGTGGAAGACTTCGGAAAAGGGGTTTGTGTGGGGTATATTCAAGTTATTTAGGACACGCGTGATGGTGTAACTACTAGTGTGAGAACTCCAAGACGCAAGACTAAAGACTTTCCTATAGGAATTACATCAAGGGTCAAGTTTAAGTCCTTACTTGGTTAATCTAGTTTTGGATGTGCTTGCTAGGGACATATGAAAGACTATCCCTTCTTTATTAGATGCCTTTTGCGGATAATATAGTTTTGGTTGAGAAATCAAGGAAAGCAGTTAACTTCCAATTTGAAATTTAGAAACAAAGGGTTTTTGATTAAGTAAGAATAAGATAAAGTGCATGCATTGGAAGTAAAAATGGGAGATGTCATACTGCAAGTTTCTAAGTTTAAATATATGGAATCAATACTATGATGGGGAAATGAATGAGGGATGTCACACATTGAATACAAGCACAATGACTGAAATGGAGAAATGCATTAGGGTTATTTGTGATTGCAAAGTACCCACCAAACTCAGGCTAATTATAACACATTGCTATACATTCACTATACTCTATGGTAGTGAATCTTAGGCTTTAAAGGGACAACAAAAGAAAAAGGTGAGCAGTGGAAATGAGAATCTGATAAAAATATGAGAGAAGGATCTGTATGATTTTTCTTGGGAAAGTGAAAAATGAAAATAAACAAATGAAACACAGGAAAAAAATTCAAGGTGGGTGGTACGATGTTAGTAAACATGATTTCAAAGCAGAGAATTGAGAGGAAAGTATAAAAGTCATATAAGTTTGTATGGAAATGAGAAAGGTATGGATTGCATCAAGTCTTTCATAAAGGCAACCAACTAGCAATACTAACAAACACCTTGCCAACTATATATATATAGAGAGAGAGAGTCAGGATCTGTTGACACCAGGTGTAAGTCTTTAAATTGATCCACCAAATCTCAACCATTCAATTAAATTGATCCAACAACTAAAATTAATTCACTTAAGCAAATTTAAAAATTAAGTAAGTCAGTCACGTGAGAAAATTTCATCCCTTTCTTCTCCAGACTAATGTACCGGAGTCTGGAGTGGTGAGTCAATGTCACCAAAGCAATAATGGGATCTGTTATCGGTGGTAGCCATTTGAGGGCACCGGTGGTGCTTGAACATGACGACGATTTCTCCTGTCCCTGTGTCAAAGCCACCATTGTCCCTTCTCTTTACACTGTTACTTGACTATTATAACCTTATCTTAGTATTAGAAGCAGACAAAGACGAAGGTTTTGAAGAAAAAAAAGGAAGTCAATCATCAATTCTTAGTATCCTTCGCATGGATTAATTTTTATTCAAAGGAATTACTTGCAATTCATCCAATTAATACCATTGGAATTCAAATAAAAATGTATTGCCCTCTACTTCCATGTAATTGGCTTCATTTGGTTTTAAAACCTGCAGGATGAAAACCTTTACGAGATTCAATTATCAATAACAATAATAGGGTTTTTTAATTGAACATTGTGCCTACAAAAGAGTCACATGTGACTTATTTCACTTTTTAATTGTTTTAAGTGAAATAGAATAAACCGTTAGATTGATTTATTTTAATGGATGAGATTTGGTGTAACTTACACCAGGTGTAAATGAATCCTAACTCACATATATATATAGGCTTAAATAACTTTTAGGTCTCAGAACAAAATTTGGATATTTATTGGGGATCTAAAAGTTACATATATATAATCAGGAAATAAATTATTACCATTGTTGCTAAGAGGCCAACTTCTTGCACTGAAACCTCCACAGGATTTTATTGGATATATTGTAATTGATTTGAGATAATAACCAGTATCCACAAAACCCTTCTCAAGGCCTGCATTCAATCAACTGAGTAAATGTCCATCTAAAACAATAAAACCAGAATTATACAATATTTTCAGTAAGACCAAACAGTCAAAACAATGTGTACATACATAGCTTTTAACAAGAGATTTTTAACATAATCCTAAATTTTTTGTGTCAACAGAAATACAATAATTAGTAAGTTAATTGATGATTAAAAAAATACAAATAAAATTTTGAATCAAATGACACCATTGTAATCTATCCATAACTAATTCTTCAACAAAGCCACTTAATTCTGGAACTCCTTTAGATGGTTTTACTTGGACTCTTTCATGAACTCCTTCTACCTCTAGATATCTGTCCAATTCTAATATGATACCAAAGTCTATCTAGTTTTAATGTCCAGCCACTCACAAATGTATATAGTCCTGTAAACTTCACACTGCAATCCAGATGTCCATTCTTGGGTATGAGGTGGTGTGTTAAGATATCCCATATTAGCTAGAAATAAGGCCAAGATACAACTTATAAGGCTTGAATAAGTACTGCTAAGTAGCAAATATGTTTGTTATTTTCATTTTTTTTTAGACAATATATTCAGAAACCCTGGGCATATAAGGTGTTAAATACCCATACCCAAATCAAATAACATTATAAAGAATTAGGCAATAAACCGTGTGTCTGAATACATCACGGAGCATAGTTTATATAGGCTTATTTGCATTTATTACGGAATATATTGTTTCCTCTAAATGAAATATTGTTGCCTATAAACTATAATTATGACTAGAATCAGAATATCAATTCTGATTTTCAACATTCCCCCTCAAGCTAGAGCATATAAATCATATGCACCAAGCTTGTTACATATATAATTAACCCGAGGATCCCTCAAAGCTTTGGTGAACACATCTGCTAGCTGATTACTAGAGTTAACAAATTTAGTGATGATATCTCCTGATTCAATCTTCTTTCTAACAAAATGACAGTCCACTTCAATGTGTTTGATCCTTTCATGAAATTAGATGCAATATGTAGAGTTGCCTGATTATCACAAATCAGAGTCATTTTGGCATCCTCTTCAAACTTAAGCTCTTTAATAAGTTGTTTTAACCAGACAAGTTCACAATTTGCTACAGCCATAGCTCTATATTCTGCTTCAGCACTAGACCTTACCACCACACTTTGCTTCTTGCTCTTCTAGGATATAAGGTTTCCACCAATCATTATACAATATCCTGAAGTAGATTGTCTGTCACTAGGAGAACCAGCCCAATCTGCATCTGAATATCCAACAATTTAGACATGTCCTTTGTCATTATAGACAAGTCCTTTTCCAGGAGCACCTTTGATATATTTGAAAATCCGCATAACCGCCTCCCAATGATCTTGACAGGGAGAATTTAAGAACTGACTCACCACACTAACTGCAAAAGCAATGTCAAGATGAGTGACAGTAAGGTAGTTTAGTTTCTCAACTAACCTTCGATATCTCCTTGGGTCTGCAAAAGGAATCCCCTGGTTAGGTAGCAATTTGACACTTGGGTCCATAGGAGTGTCCATTGGCTTAGCATTCATTAAGCCAATTTCCTCAAGGATGTCAAGAGCATACTTCCTTTGAGAGATCACCACACCATCTTTGGATTAGGCCACTTCAATACCTAAAAAATATCAAAGTTTCCCAAGGTCTTTAGTTTGGAACTGCGCTGGCGAGAGGGGTATTGCTTTAGTTGGGCTATGCCATGCTCATCTCCTCCAGTGATAACAATGTCATCCACATACACAATGAGGTAGATACATCCCTGTGGTGAATGGCGATAAAAGACCAAATGATCAGCTTCACTATGAATCAAGCCAAATTGTTGTACAACAATACGAAATCTGCCAAACCATGCTCTTGGAGACTGTTTAAGTCCATATAGGGATATCCGAAGTCGGCAAACCATGGTAGATGATTCCCCCTGAGCAACAAAGCAGGGTGGTTGCTCCATGTAGACTTCTTCCTCAAGATCTCCATGTAGAAAGGCATTTTTTATATCAAGTTGGAAAAGGAGCCAATGGCAAATGGCTGCAATAGAAAGTAATAGTCAGACAGATGTCATCTTTGCCACAGGGGAAAACGTGTCAGTATAGTCTTGTCCGAACACTTGAGTGTAGCCCTTTGCCACTAAACGGGCTTTGAAACTATCAATCTTGCCATTAGGTCCAACTTTAAGGGAGTACAACCATCGATACCCGACGGGGGACTTCCTAGGAGGGAGAGGAACCAGATCCCAAGTACCACTACTCTAGAGAGCACATATCTCGTCAATAATTACCTGTCACCAGTCTAGGTGGGATAATGCTTCACCTGGAGAGTTAGGAATAGACACAAAAGACAAAGACGAAAGGCAAGTATAAAGTAAGGGAGAAAGATGGTGATAACTCAACGTAACATAGTGAGGGGATGTGTTACGAGTTGTATGTGTACCTTTTCTTAAAGCAATGGGTAGGTCAGGGTTAGACGGAGGACCTGAATCCGGGAAAGATATTGTAGCTGGGGATGGGTCAATCATGGTCTCAACCTTAACTATAGGGGTAGGCACATGTGCCACGGGAGGCCGTGGTCGTTTGTGATATGTCTGAAAAGGTTTTTGTTGGAGAGGATGCTCAGGTGAGTCTTCCTCTAAAGCAACGGGAAGATGAGCAAGAAAAGGACTCTCTGGGGAAAGAGAATGCACGGAGTCAAAGGAGGCGGAAGCGGAAGTAGGTGCAAAGTAGGGCACAGACTCAAAGAAAGACACATCAACAGAGATGAAATAACGTTTAAGGGTCGGAGAAAAACATTTATACCCTTTCTGGGACCTATGGTAGCCAAGGAAAACACACTTGATGGATCGAGCTGATAATTTGTCAAGTCCAAGTGAAAGGTTATGAACAAAACATGTGGAACCAAAGACACGGGAAACCAAAGACACGGGGAGCCACAGGATGAAGAGGTATATGGGGAAACAAAACAGAGTATGGAGTTTGACTGTTAAGGACAGATGATGGCATACGATTGATAAGATAACAAGCTGTGAGAACAGCATCACCCCAAAAGTGAGTAGGGACATTGCCGTGAATGAGAAGTGTTCGAGTAGTTTCAACAAGATGTTGATTTTTGCGTTCGGCAATCCCATTTTGCTGGGGCGTATGAGCACAAGACGTTTGGTGAAGGATACCTTTAGATGCCATAAACTGTTGAAACTGGTTGGACAAGTATTCACAAGCATTGTCACTATGAAGAATTCGAATAGGAACACCAAACTAAGTTTGAATTTCATTATAAAAATTTTCGAATAGAGAAAATACTTCACAGACCGATTTTTCATTAAAAACAACCATGTGCAACGACTAAAATCATCAATGAATGTAACAAAATATTTAAAACCAAAAGAGGTTATGACTCAAGACGGACCCCAAACATCTGAATGGATTAAAGCAAAAGGGGATGTAGCTCGTTTATTCATTGGATCAGGAAAAAACTGACGTGTGTGTTTTCCTAATTGACATGACTCACAATTTAAAGCAGACAGTTTGGACAAATTAGGAATCAACTTCTGAAGAATCGGAAGGCCAGGATGACCCAACTGAGCATGAATGGTAAGGGGAGATGCAGTGGCAGAATATGCTTGTGATGGGGCAGATAGGTAATAAAGATCATGAGACTCACATCCAGTGCCAATCGTCCGTCCCGTACTCCGGTCCTGCAAGACAACAGTATCTTTAGTGAATGTGATCAAACAATCATGGGATTGGGTCAAGCGATGAACGGACAGAGAAGGTTAAAAGGGCAATCGAGTACAAATAAAACAAACTTAACAATTAAATTGGGTAAGGGATGGGTGGTGCCAATTCCCTGTGATTGTGTTTGGGAACCATTGGCAGAGGTAATAGTGGGTAGAAAACCGGAGGTAGAAAGAGAAGAGAAAAGAGAGCGATTACCAGATATGTGATCAGATGCACCAGAGTCAAGCACCTAATGACCCATAAAAGGAAACTGTGAAAGACAAGCAAAAGAATTACCAGATTGTGCTATCGAAGCAATGACACCAGAGTTCTAACGACTTGCATACCACTGGAGAAAGTCCTCATACATCGTAGGTGTTGCAGCAAACATGATGCAAAAGAAAAGTGCCAAAAACAGTACCACAATAAAACCCTAGAGGGAGAGAAAAAAATATCTCGTCAAATGAAGGTGGCACAAGAGGGGTAGGATCGCTTGGGAGGGACGACGCTGACGTTCAATTTGCCGCCAGGAAAGAAGCCCCACGCGCCTTCATGCGTCGTCACGCACACCTGAAAAAAGGTGTTTGGCGTGTAAAGATGACGCGCGTGTGGGCGTGTCTAGACTCCGATGGAGACACCGTCAATGGCGTTGGACAGAGGTGGCCGGCGCGATTCTTCCGGTGGTGGCAGTCATCGGGGGAGGTCGTTGGAAAATTTTCCATCACAGCGGCGGCAGCGATGGTCAAAAAGAAATGCCGGGGACAAACACCAAAAAGATAGGGTGTTTGCAAAAAATATTTAGTCGGGGACAGTGGGTCCTCCAAAAAACAAAAAACGGTTTTAAGGACTGCCTAACCTGGCTCTAGATACCATGTTAAATACCCATACCCAGATCAAATAACATTATAAAGAATTAGGCAATAAACCGTGTGTCTGAATACACTACGGAGCATAGTTTATATAGGCTTATTTGCATTTATTATGGAATATATTGTTTCCTCTAAATGAGATATTGTTGCCTATAAACTATAATTATGACTAGAATCAGAATATCAATTCTGATTTTCAACATAAGGAAACAAAAAAAAAAAGGTGCGACCCAGTACACAAGGTTCCCACCAAGTGATTGGGGAGGGTAGATATATGCAGTCTTACCCCCACAAGCAGAGAGGTTATTTCCAGGAATTGAGCCCATGACCTCCAAACCACAAGGCAACAATTTACCATTGTGCCAAGCTTTTCCCTCGCATAAAAGAAAAATAAACAGCATAAAAACTTTGATAGTTAAACAGACTTCCTAAAGAAATTATTAGAAGAAACCCACATAAAAATTTACTAGTAAGATCCCATATTGAAAACTGTTAAGCAAGCTTGCTATGTAGCTGCATTAAAGCATGCACTATATCCATGTATGGAAATCTATTTGTGCGTTTTCATATGGGAAGGAAAGGAGCAAAAATACAAATGCAATAAAAATCCAAGTCCTTGTCATTTAAAGGACATAAGCAACCAGGACTTGAATTCATCAAATACGAAGAATAAATTGATGTTAGAAAATGATGTTGACCTTTCATTTGATTCCCACGGTCAATGTGATTTTGGGGTGACATGAAGGAACTTGTAACAAAATCAACAAATTTCTGAAAATCGGAAGATAAAAAATATAACAAAATCAGATTTGTGAAAAGGGTAACAAAAATCTTGAAAAATACACTTAATCCAACATTAAAATGCCAAACTAGAACCTAAGCAGAATTAGCAATTCATAATAACATAATCTTTGATGCCCTGTGCCCTATTTTAACTCAATATGTTACTCATTTTCCATAATAAAAAAGTATAGGTTACTCATGAATAAAATCAAAACAAATCCAGAACCAGATGAGCTTTAACGGTTCCAGAAGTTGAACAAAAATGCAAAATGGTTCAAAGATTTCAAACCTTGGCATCCTCATATGTTGACATGTAGCCAAAGGATACTCTTACAGCTCCAACAGGTTTACCATTAATTATATCATGATCATCCCAACAAACGTGGCCAGCCTAAATACAAAAAAAAAATATAAACCAATCATAACATAGATAAACCAACCATCGTCAGTTGTTAGTAAGTAAAAGCAGATGGTAAAATTAGAAATACCTCAGTATTTGAAATAAGATCCAAATGAGACAAGCCAAGGTATTTTGCACATGCACCTGGATTGCAGAAGCATCCTGTCTAAACAGATAGCAAGTGAAGATAAAAAAATCAGCATTCAATCAATAACCTTAATGCAAAAGCATGGGAAAAAAACAATACTTTACCAGGATGACTACATGGTTTTACAAAAAGAAAATATTAACATGAAGAAATCCAAAATTTATACCCTTAGCTGAATTCTTGAAAGTGATGCCAACTTTTCCACTTCACGGTATCCATACCAAGAGCCATCTGGCCGTTTCAAGTTGAATGAAATTATTGGACCCATCTCATGACACAGTTTCTGGATGAAAATAAATGAAATCGCTTGAGTGAAATTATTTGAAGGCGGTAAGTACATTTTTTTATTTACAAAAACAATAAAGAAAAATGTCATTATCAATAATGAAAACAGTTTTCAAGGAAAAAAAACTCAAGGAAATCTTAAAAAGGATCAACCAACCAAGCAACCAAACAATGTCCATAAGTCTCACTATTAAAGCACAAATAACTATAAATAACTAGTGCATATAAAACTATAAATAGAACAAGAAATTGCGCACAAACTAACCATTGAATTATGGTGTCCATAGAGGATGCAGACACCAGATCCATTGCCATGCTTCATAGCCAAAAGCATTTTCCTTGTATACAAGGCAAGAGATGCTACATGTCTACAAGGAAACAATTTGCATGCCTTAAAAAATAAAAATTCAAAGGAAATAATGTTCAAACAACTTACAGGAAAAAATAAATATTATAATAAATTAATGCTGCTACATGAGCTATCACTTGCTTAGTATCAAGGAGTAGTTTTACTCCTCTGTTTAATATCTCTGCATTTCATTCTGTTGTACTAACTACCTCTTAGTTCTGTTTAACTAAGGTTAATAAGTTAGTTAGTTAGCTTAGCTAGCCTGTGCAACTCTATAAATAGAGTTCATCCAACTGTATTTCATTTTGTCTTTCTGTTTCAGAAATCAATGAATAACAGAATTTCCATTTCTCTCAAATTCCATTACTTAGAGTTACTTATTCTGTTTTACTGTGAATTTGTCAATACTTTTTTCCCTTGATTAGATGTTGAAAAGCACAAGCAGCAAGTTAAATCAGCCATACGATCTAACGAGACTGAAATAAACATCTATCAAAAACTTCAAATGGTAAATTAATATTATATCTATACAATATATAAAGGGAATACCCTTAAAAAAAACTGTTTTGGTCTCCATTTTTTATAGACCTTTACGCCCTTCAATAATATAAATATATAATAATTATTTATATTTTTAGTGTATTTTTATTGGTATACTTTCGGTAACTGTTTTTTATACAACTACCAACTATCCACTACTTAAAAATATAGAGGCACGTAGTGCCTCTCTCCCACTAGTATTATATTATGATAGTAACTTCATGCAGAAAACTGGATATTTAATATATTTATCCAAATCTGTATACCTTGATATTGCTGATACAGTTAGAGAATTCAGGATTTTGAAGCCATGGCGGATAGATACTATGCTCAAGAATGAAACAGTTCCATCCTCAAACAGTTCCTCAATACCCTTCCTTTTTTTAACGAAATCAATATCAGCAATTGATGCACTAACCGTTCCTGTGATGGGGTCCAACCAATCAAATAACTAAGTATAAACCACAGCGAGGCAAGTAAATGCTAAGCCACAAACCTCCACTAAAATAAGTTTTCTTCAGTAACTTGGCAGCATCTGCAATGTAAAGAAATAAAGAAGATAATCAAAATCAGACAAACTTTTGCAGAGTCAAATTAATATCCATATGACACAAGTGTCATGCTAAAGTGAGACAAGGCACGATGTATCAACGAATTCACGACAGGATTGCATATGGCGAATTAATCAAACATTTTCATCCTGAGGTATATAATACCAACATAAATGACTGTTTTGTACTTAAATGTCATTGAGATTGATGAATAAATATATTGGGAAAAAAAACAAGTCCCACAGTGGCCAGAAATAAGGACCAGATGGAGTATATAAGTAGAGGACAACTATCACCCTATGAGCTAGCTTTTGGGGTTGAGTTAGGCTCAAACTTACATTCAAAGAAAATAAAAAGAATGAAATATACTTCTAGGCAAGGTTCAAATATTTATCAAATCATGAAGACTGCATAAAATTAGAATATATCCATTGTTCACAACCAGTAGCTTACCATTTCGAACAATGAGAGCTCCAAGCCCAGTTGGATAGCCAAACAGCTAACAGAAATTCAGCAGAAGAAAAAACATCAATTTTCAAAGTAGTCCTTGATCAAAACAAAATTAAAATATATACTTTATACCTTGTAAAATGAGATAGCAATAAAATCTGCAGGATACTTAGACAAATCAGGTGGCATGGTAGCACATCCCTTTGCAGCATCAATTAAGACCATCCATTGTCCATTTCTTATGGGAAAAAAAAACAGTAAGCAAATATACAATCATTGATGCTTCAAGAATTTCTGCAGACAAATAAAGTGCTCTCTCTCCATATATATATCGACACACATTACACAAACATACAAAGAGAAAGACAGAGTGGCTTAACAAAAAAAACATTGTCTATTTCTTACAGAGAAAAAAAAAAGCATATATGCAATCATCAATGCTTCAAAGAATTTCCAAAGACAAATAAATCTCTCTGAGTGACTTGAAAAAAAAACATAGTAATTCATCAATATAGTCTTCTATTGCCATTGGAATCTCCATCATACTGGACAGGACAAATAAAATGAAGTGAAAGAAAAAGCAATACAAAGTACTAAAAATGTGTCTTTGGTAGATCTACACAGAGATTGCCATGCTATGTTACATGTTTCATTTTTTCCCCTTTCATTCTTGGTATAGCTTTTGAGGATTTCTTATTATCTTGCCTTTCTACCTCTGCTCTCTCTCTTCATAAAATGGTTGCTTATTAAAAACAATACAAAGTACTAAAAATTAAAGTTCCTGTGTACAGGATAATTCGCATTGATACATCCTCCTGTTCTAAAGAAACAGCAAAAATGAACCCAGCAACCATGATTATTATAACACAGAAGTGTTCGGAAAGTATCATATGTAAATGTAAATATACACATGGGGACACAAATCCCAAAATCACGCTGCATTCATGAATTTAACAAATACAAAAAAGTGTAACAACAAAACTTGCATACATCGGTTCACATTTGAATGGTTATAGTTTATTTATTACTATCTATCATATATTCTTTTCAACATACAGAATATTTTTCCTTTCATAAAAGAAAAAAAAAATACTGAATATTTTGAATGAGGACATACAAGTAAATAATAAACTGCATGGCATAATCAATTTGACATACAAACTATATGATAGGATCTGCACTGTCAAATAGTTAAACATGCATAACTCAAGTAATTTTTTCATGTTATTTGGACAAAACATACAACACCATATAGAAGAGTCGGTATAAGACAGAAGATACTACTTGCAAACTGAAGAAATTCCCAAAATCTTGCTTGTGTCTTCCTTGATAATCTTCACCAAGTCCAGGCCAAATCTCAACCCTGAGAAATTGCACTCTGAGGGAAAAGCAAACAAATTATAGACATCACCTGCATTGAACAAACAGATATAAGATAAGTCATCTAAAGCCCAGAAACATATCCATGACATTGTGTTACCTGTTTGCTTTCCTTCCAGTGAACCAGCTACTTTTCTCCTTTGAACCTGGTGTAGTGATATCTTTGTATTAATTGTTTCTCCTGTTATTCCAGGATGTATATCTTCTTCAATATCTACTGCAATGGCCGCTGCTCCTTGACCAAGAGCATATCTATACTAGTTAAGGAGGTATACAGAATGAAGTCATTAATCATCTAATATAGCAGAGCAATCATTATGGAAAAATTTAAAAACACATTTATATTTATCAGAAAGTGACAGGAACATTTTACTAAAGCAGTGTTATTGCAAGAGAAGATTATATTCAATAACAGAGTCAGAAGAGATAAGGCATTCTCTGAATCCAAACTCGAGAAATTAAAAGAAAATCACAAGAAAAAAAAGTTGAGTCCTCGTGTCCCATTGAACAGAAAAATGGTTTAAAATAAAAATGAATTAGCATCACATAAGTGCCAAAAGAAATATCTTAATGACTTCTAGACATCTAATGCCAAGATGAGGAGTGCTAGCCCTAACACATGTTCTACTATTGGTTAAAACTTATTGAAATTGAAAGCTACAAAATCATTAGTGGGACCCACAAAAGTTTTGTTAGCAATAAATTTCAACTAATGATAAAGAGTGTGTTAGAGAATAGGTTGCTTAACATTCCTCATGCCAAGATTTATCCCATTTTACTAAACATAAAGGCATTGTATCATCTTAACAGCAATATATTAAACCGTAACAATCATTGCATATCCATTCCTTTTCCTTACACAAAAGTGACAAGAAAGTGAACACTAGAATATCATTATCTCTTCTACCCCCATGTTGTAGAGCATTGTTAGCCTTCACTTTCCTGAAGTGGGCCAAAGGCAATGATTATAAAATTGAATAACTTATAATTTTTTATGAGGTAGGATACTCTCTTATTCCAAGAACACTGTTATGATTCTCCATTGTATACATAAAACTACTGTTACAATTCCATGGAAAAGCCTCTCCAACCAGCTTCAGCGCTGCTGTTGCCCCAGAGGTAAATATACATTTGTATTCTTTGGGAGATGCATTGCAATAGTCAAGGACCTGCATCATGGCTGATAGTTCAATAATCTGTGCAAATGTAGAAATTTCCAGAACAGATACAAAAAAAAGTACAAACAAGAAACAGCAATAGCAAATTCCTAGCGGGGTAATGCTAGTTTTTTTTTTTTCGGTAACCATGTTATTAATACGAAGTATCATCTGGCTTCGCCGATAACTAATATTCATCGGAAAACCTATCTGGTCACCTTTAGTGAGGTTCACCCCTCCCAACCACATTTTTTTTTTATCCACAAGATTCGAACTAAGACCTTGCTTAAGGGGAACAAGTCCATTACCACTCAAACGACTTATTTGCACAGAACTGCTAGTTGGACACGCCTAATTGGGTGACCCAACATGGTCAACCAAGTACGACAAAGTAATTAATTACATTCAATTTCCCATTGAACTTTACATTAGCACATGTACCTGCTGACGGGCGTTGTCCACAATGTCAAGAGTTGCAGAACTGGAGTCACTTTGGCTATCTAGTATAAAGATTAAGGAATTTCCCCTTCGTCATAAAGTCAGTGTGAAGTGAGAAGCACCAATCACGTAAGTAAATTTTTCACTCTGCATTCAGTATTAAGAATATACAAGTAAATTATCAATTCAATCATATCAGGATACGAGGATTTCCGTATACGTTGGTAGTGAGATCATCGAAAACTGATTCCATTTGCAGGTCAGAGTATAGACTAGCCCCAGCATGATCCAAGTATACAAGATCTATAAAAGAAGGAAAACCCAAACAAAACAAATAATAAATAATCCACTCTCAATCGCACAGTTGAATTGAAACAGAGGTTTTATTTTATTGATTATTGATAAGCAGAGGCAATGAATTAATTAATCGGAAACAGTAATAGTAATATCGAAATTGATGTGTGTGACCTTGTAATTGTAATCTCTTGAATTCAGTAGCTCGAATTTGATCAATGGACTTGGGACCGTTAGGATATCCGTAATGTTCACCAAACTCTCTGAGAAAATCTGCTTTGGAAGCGCCCATGTTGAAGCAGCGAAGACACAACAAGTATCAGTTTATTACACGGAAAGGAACGGAAAGAACAACACGTTCGGAGTTCCAAATGCAAATAAAGAGTATCCCGAACAAGAGCTGTTAATTGCAGAAACGTTTATTCCATGAGTCCATGACACCTGGACAATAATATGTCGTGCGTCTTTTCCCCACGTCATCCAGACAGACCCGGTAAAAAAATTTTATTAATTTACCGCTCGCGCACAAAACCTTACGCTTACGTGGCTGTTTTTTATATTTTCAATTTTCAATAGTTAATTGTTAAGATTTTTTTATTAAAAATCATTTACTTTATTGTTTTACCGTCATTTTACTAGAAGAAATAAAATAAACGACGTTTCTTTTGTGGAAGTAAACGAAATTATCTTGAAGGACTTGTAAAAATACGTTTAATAATTATAATAATAAATAAACTATTAATTCGAAACTAATATTTTTTTATGTCTTATAGGGACAAGACATATTTCGCTCATTGTTATCATTTTTACATTATTTGAAAAAAAAAAAAAACCAACAATCATTTACTAATGGAACACAAGATATAATTGCATCTCCAAGATATAAACAAAAAAATTCTTACAAACTTGGCAATCTGTGGGCCCAAAAAAAAAAAAACTTGATAATATGTAAATTGATTTTTTCCTAGACATAACATGTTTTAAAGCATGTTGTTTATAATATTACAACATATGTATAGTCATAATACATAATTATTTGATCAATAATTTATTAATATTTATAACTTAATTAAAAAAAATATAGTTATAATTGTTTCTCTCAATAATTTATCACTTTCATTTTTTTTCACCCAATTCTTTCTTTTTTTTCCAATTTTTATATTTATGTTTTTTTTACTTCTTTTTTGTCTTTTTAGTTTTAGTTTTTATATTACAAGTTTCCTTCATTTTATTTTTCTTCTCCTATTTTTTCTTTCTTCTTTTCATTTTACAATTTTTTTGTTTAACCGTTTTTTTTACTTGAAAATTCTATAAAATCATTTTACTAATAAAAATTTATAAAATAATTTCAAGGAATTTTATATATGAATATTTTTTTAAACAATAATTATAATTTGAAGTTAAATTTTTAATACAATATTAATTTATATCTAATTAGTTAATTTATTTACTACAAAATAATATAATGACTCCATTTTTAATAATTTTATATATGAAATATAATAAATGTAATTTTTTACATAAATATGTAATAAAAATATTAAAATTAATTTATTAAATATATTTCATTATAAAATAGTTTGTAATTACTTTATCAATAATATTATGAATTGAGCTAGTTTAAATTTATTTTATGGTAGAGACCACGGTATCATTAACAAAAAAATAATATTGTTAAGTTGAAATATGATTAATCATTTTTACTTAAAAAAATAATTTTAAATAATTTCATAAATAAATATTTTTCTATAAAATATTTATATTATCAAGTTAAATTTTGCATACAAAACATTATTTACAAAAAGCATCCATAACGGGTTGTTTGTCAAGCACTAATGTGAGAAAAGCATTATGCTTACCAAACACATATCTTTGTGGGATAATAAATATTTGTTATTTGTGAAGTAATATTATTTCCTCCCCTCTTTTTTTTTTTGCATAAAAATAATAAAAAAATATATTATGTTTCATTCTTTAATAAAAAAAAATTTTAAGCCGTTGAACTATTTTTTCTATTATTATGAAAGTTGTTACTATAATTAGTTTTAGATTAATTAAAATATTTTATCATTTTAAATAAATATATTTTTTTTTATTGCGTCAAAATATATCTTACATATTTCTAGTTTATAAAAATAAATTATTAAAAAATTATAATGATTCTTCTAAAAAACATAATAATTTAAGTTTGTTTTTAAAATTTATTAGAAGCAATTTTTAAAAAGTTGCACCATTTGAGAAATTTAAGGGTTAATGATATTGGGGTTGGTTAGAGTAAAAATGAGTAATATGTACATATGGGTCTCACGAGAAGCAACAAAAATTTGTTACACCGTGTGGATGGTCCAAGGAGTTTGTCTTGTCTTAGTTAGTCGAGTAGAGTGTCAGTTGGTTAAACTATTTTACAACGTGTTTTTCATTTCAAAAGATAAAAAAATATATTAAACCTTAATTAAAATCTATTCTATTAATATTTGTTTTAAAAAAGTATTTTGAATATATTTTTATTAAGTTTTATTAATAATGTTAATATATATATATATATATATATATTAATATTCACTTAATATTTTCATTGTAATTTTTTTTATATTTAATAAATTAATTTCAATATACTTTATTATTATTTATGTTAATATTATATATTTCAACAAAAAAATGTTAAAATTATTATATATTTTGTAAAAGTATATATTAATCAATGGTTTTTTTAATATGAAATTATTAAACATATAGTTAAATATTATTTTATAAAACTAATTATATTTAAATTAAGTTTAGTATAAAAATTTCAACTTCATAATATAAATATCATTCAAAAAATTATTTATTTATGAATTTATTTAATTTTTTTTATGTTTTATAATTAAAAATAATTTTATAGGAATTAAAGGTAAAAATAATATTATTCAGCCTTATATACGAAGTTGTATTAAATATTCAGAAAAAGATATATCACTTATAAGAGACTTACTTAATTTGAATACGATTGTTTTTTGTAAATAATATTTATGCTTTTTACCATTAAAAATTTAAAATTAATTTAATTTATTGTATTATTAATGAAGTAATTTAAAACTATTATGTGATGAAATTATATTAAGTTAATTTACATATATTTTATAATGTTTTTTATTTTAAATTTATCACGTTATTATCTATATTTGTTTTATGTATTTTAAAAATATTACAAATATATTAATAAAATTTAATAAAAATAGATTCTCAAAATTACTTTATAATATATATTAACTAATTATATTTGAAGCAAAACATATTTATTTCACCTGTAGAAATCGAAGACAAATACTGCAAAGTTTAACCAAGCCATACACTCAACTTAATCAATTGAGGTAAATTCTTTGATAATTAATGTTTAGTACAAAATTTAACTTGATAGTATAATTACTATATAACAAAATATTTAATTGTGAAATTATTTTAAAAAAAATTATTTGATTTCTAAGTAATAATGATTTATGAGATTTCAACTTAACAATATTTTCTATCTTAAATGATGTTTGTGGTCTCTAGCACAAAAAATTAAAACTAACTCAATTCATGATATTATTGATTAAGTAATTGTTTACTATTTTCAAATAAAAATAAAATTAATGAATTAATTTTAATATGTTTATTAGATATCTATGTAAAAAAATTAGAATTATTATATTCATATTAATATATAAAAATTATATATATAAAGTTATTAACCATAGAGTCAAAATGTTAATTTCTAGTAAATATATTAACTAATTAGATTTAAATTAATTTTTAGATTAAAAAATTTAACTTCATATTGTAATTATTGTTTAACAAAATACTCATATATGAAATTATTTAAAATTATTTTATATATTTTCTTAGTAAGAATGATTTTATAGAATTTTAAAATAAAAAATTTGTTAAAACCAAAAAAAAAATGTAAAAAGAAAAAAAAAAGGGAAACGTGAAAAGTGAAAAGATAAATATAAAAAAAAAACATAAGTAAAAAAATTGGAGAGAAATAAAGATTTGAGTAAAAAAAGGAAATAGATAAAATATGAGAGAAACAATTATAAATATATTTTTTGGATTAAGTTATAAATATTAAATAAATTATTTATCAGATAATTATGTAACATGACATATGGCATAATTTTATTGGTCATTAAGCAATATATTCTAAAATACATAAGGAAAAAAAAACCCTATAAATTAAATAAAATGTAAAAGATCTTCTAACTTGACAACATACGGCAATGACAGTGTAAAAAATCTATATTGTTTATATATTAAAATCTTAAAAATTATTATGAGAATCAAGAGAGGCAGTCTTTCATCCTTTGATGACATATCAACTAGGATGATAAGATGATTCATAAATTATTAACTTAATTCAACTTTTATTATTTTTCAAGTTTTATCGTCTACTTTTTTTTTTTTTTTTTAGATTTTATCATTCATATTTTCAATTTTTATGTATTTTATTTTTCACAAATTTTACTATCCAAATTTTTAATTTTTATACATTTTACTATCCAAATTTTATTTCAAAATTAAATAAGATTTATTTTATTGTCAACATAATGATAAAATGCACAACAATTGAAAATTTAGATAATAAAATTTGTGAAAATAAACTTTGATGATAAAATATAAAAAAAAAAGATGAAAACTTGAGTGGTCAGATTTACAAAAATAAAAGCTGTATAGTAAAATTTACAAAATAATGAAAGTTAGGCGATAAGATGTATAATTAAACCTAAATTATTATGTTACATCTAAGTTCATCTTCTAGAAGCATCTTCAATTATGTATTTAATGAGTTGTTTATCTTTAAGTAAAGTGTGTAACTTTTTTTCTTTCTTTTTGGAACAAATGATACGAAGTTACTTATATAAACATACTTGTTTGTATAAGCAACCATTTAAAAATTAATATAACAAATAACATTTTTCAAATACCGTAGAATCCGTAAAATTAAATGAAACATTCTCTTTATCAATTTTACATTTGAAATGAATTGTTGTGTAAAACATTTAAACCTATGTAAAACTAAAAAATTCACAAAAATAAAATGAACAATTCATTTAGCAATTTTATCTATGTAAAACTACAAGATTCACAAAAATAAAATATGAACAATTCATTTAGCAATTTTATCATTGTAGATGCTCTAACCCAAAAAAATATGTAAAGATGCATTTGTTTCATTGACTAAAACCTTATTTCTGGATCTATGGACCAAAAAATGTAGTATTTCCATATTTGTTTAGAGCTTTAAAAAATATATACTCATTTAAACTCACTCATAACTTCCATTTTAACTCATTTTTTATTTTAAATTTCAAAAATACTTCCAAAAATATTAAAATCTAATCAAACATTATTAAATATTTTCTGAAATAACATACCTATTCCTATTAATAACATTCCTAAGAATACAATGTCATACTTGACACAAACGCACCCTAATATATTAGAATTTTATGTTAATTAGATTGATGATTCAACTTTGTCATTGAATATAATACACTCAGTTCCCAAACTAATATATTTAAACCATGCTTTATCTTCCAACTTCTATCACAAATCAACTTTTTTTTCTTCAAAATGGAATAAATTTAAAAGCTTTTTTACTAAATTAAAAATAAACATTAAATATCAAAACCCAATTAAGAGAGAAAAAAAAAACATCGCATTAGGAACCAAAATAAAAAATTAACCACCCTATCATTATGACATCAGCAAATGACAGATAAAAGTACAATTTTAATAATTAATTTGAGAAAATAATTCAACAACCAAATTTGAGAATAAACACCAAATAAAAGGACCAAACGTTTTAATTAGACCTTAGACCTACATAAATATGCCCATAATTAAGATATCCAAATGTTAGTCGCATAAACCCATCCCTGATGGTGTATTATTTCAATCATTACAAAACAAGATGCGCATCGATTGCATCCAAAAAAGAGTGCAAATTCTAGACAAAAAAAAAAAGTAAACAATAAAAGCTATAAAGGTAAAAAGAATATTGAATAGCAAAACATGATAAATGTATTCAAGTCCACCTTGATACCAAACACTTCCGGATAATGAGACGAATGCCCGGAAAACATGTACTAATAAACTATAGTCTTCTTCTATTTACACAAACATTTCCTCACCTAAATATTATACCGGCAGAACACAAAGAATTGGGGATAACCGTATGAAATGGGGCAGGAGCAGCCTCTCACCCACCCTCCAAAAATGTATTAAAACAGTAACTGTCAATCAATCACCTTTTAATATTTGTAACCCGAAGAACCCGGAGGAGCAGGAGGTAACCGATTTGGCGTTCGACGGCTGCCGGAGTTTGAACCAGAGTTCCCGTCACCATTTTGTGCAGGATCACTAGAATGTCTATTGTGACCGTTGGATCCCGATCTTGATGAACCACTTCGATTAACAGAGCCATTGGCAGCTGCATCAAAGGCAGATCTCCAGTCATCACCAGCACCTCCACTGCTGCTTCTTGGGCTACTCTCTGCAAAACAAACAAATCATGTAAGTACACAGGAAAAACATATAGAAAGAAACTACTATCAACCAAGAATCCAAAAAAGGAAAGAAAAAATAAATCAGTTTCAACAAATATATTAACTCACGATACAATCAGGTCCATTACCAGGATAATTAAGGTTTGGATCCGATTAAGTCAAATGGCAAAGTGCACTTTACAAAATAAAATGCAAATTAACTGCGGCTAATGAAAAGAATTAAGAGAGGATTCTAAGACATTCATAGACTGTTATGTGAATGTAATTTATTATAATTAAGAAATCGATGGTCAATATGTTCAGGCTATGAATGCAACAGAAAATATCAGAATGCAATAAAATGGTACCATAATTCCTAATAATGGGTGAGTTGGTTTAAAATTAAAATAAACGTGTTTATAAAAAATAAGTTACTATTTCATAAGCAATTGGTTATTTTAAGTAGATGCAGTTTAGACAAACACTAAAAAAACAAAAAACTGCTTATTTTATTAAAATAAGTGTTTATATCATGAAATAAGTTTAAACAAACCGGCTCAATATTCAATCATCAATGAGGACAAGCTTGAGCACTTAAAAAACCAAAAAAGAGGTGCACAAATATGTTAACTTAATGATGACTCACACATACCTGCACTACCATTTGACCAGCCAGAGGCAGCAGCTGCTCGGTTGTCATGAATACTCAATTGGCGTGTCAATTTCGAGAGAAGGGAGGATTGTTTCTGGATTCGCTCTCGTTTGCGCTTAACATTTTGATCTTCTAGAAGCAGCTCCTCAATCTTAACCGTGCTTTGAGCACTGATCACGGAAACATACAAAATATGTTAACAAACACCAACATCAAAGCAACAACTAAATATAAAAAAAATTGTCATTGTCATCATACAAAACTTAACAAACAGATTAATTAGTATGTAACTTGTACATGAACACTTGAATCAATAATGAATTATGAAGCAAAATTACTGTATCTGAACAGACACATATAGGTTAGCATCCTCCTCATTTTTTTCCAGACAAAAATCTGTCATACTCCGTTCAACAACTGACTGTTTGATAAAACAGCCTTTACATTTTTTTTAAAATTAAATTTTGTTACTTCAACCATCTCTTTACTCTCACATACATGCATTCCCCCATTGTGGCTAAGGTTGGATACATGGATCTAATGACATTATAATGACAAATAATTGACTTCTAAATCCCTCTTAATTGTTTAGCCTGGTTTTCTTGGTCTTCTACCCCTAGTTACTGAGCTACCCTCTATCTAATATACTCTCATTCCAGGTTACATGTCTTCTCCACACATGCTCAAAGACTACTATATCTTTTCTACAATAGGTGCTACCCTAGCTTTTTTCACTAATGCATTCATTCCTAATCTTGTCTAGTTTGTCCACTCATCCAATGCAACATCTTTATCTCCATTACATTAGTTTATTCTCTAATTGGCTTTTTATCTACCAACATTCAGTTCCATGATACATTTCAGGCCTGAAGCTGTGCAGCAAAATGTTACTGAAGTTGTCAGTCACATTCCAGAAATATTTGAGGAAATGTGAAGAGAACTTAAAAGATATATTATAATTTCTGATGTTCTTTCAAAATCTTCAAGAATGAGACTGACAAATGGAAGGAAGAAATCTAATGCAAGAGAATAAATAAAAGGCAAAAACAAATTTCTGAACCTGACAGAGCTATATAATTGATTCAGCATGTCTTCCTTAGCCTTTTCAACTTGACAAAGGACAACTGCCTGTAAACCAAGCAACCAGAAAATGCATCAAACATAAACTGGAAAAAATGAAAATTATAAAAAATAGAAAATGTTAAATATAGAAGCTTACCTTTGGTACATTAGCAGCTAAACTATTTAAAACTGCTTCAACATATCCACGAACTTCTTGTGACATCCATCGGAGTTCTTCCTCAGGATCAGCAGGTCTTCGAGCCATTGTATCCTGAGGTAGGATGTATGAAAATATAATAATAGCCAGTCAATAACCACATTTTCAAGGGAAATGCTGCTCTAGTATTTAATAATTAATACACTTGTGTTAAAATAAGTATTTATTAACCTTCATCACATCATCATAATTGCTTCAAAAAGAAAGTATATGTCTGAATTTAGAGGGGAATGAAGGAGGAGAGAGAGAGAGAGAGAATAATCTAGACTCTGGAGATAATTTAGAGAATGGGAAATCTTATTATTCTTCTAAAATAATATATAGGTTCTTTAAAAAACTTAGTGGAGACTTTCCTAGGCAAATATGAACTAAGTGCAACTTCCTAAACACTAATTCTGATGAACACTCAATGCATTTTATCATGTGACTGAATCTACAATTTACTACTTACATTATGCAAAACATTATTTCCAATAGTATCAAATGCACTTTGGACTTTGTTTAATAGTTTCTATTTTAGTTTTTTAACCAACACCCTTATAGTGCACATTTACAAAAAACATAATTATACAGAAACAATGGTTTTGAAGACCCCAAAAAAGTAGATTCAATTATGTAGAAATCATCTAGTGTAAAAACCTTGAATAAAATATCATAAGATCAGTAGAACTTATATTAAATGGTTAAATGAGGCACAATCTAATTTCTAAGAACTGACTTCAATATACAAGCCTAATGAATGTGCCATAAATAAATGCAGCACATGTGATGAACGCCTTTAAGCCACAGCAACTAACCAAGGAACCATCAGAGAGGCTATGCCTCATGGTAGAGCCACCATCAGTTGAAATCTTTATCTGTCCTCCCTTTGCTTGTATAACTTGACTTATCTTTTTAATCCATTCAACCTTATCAGCTGCACTTTCAGCCTTCAAAAGAACAGCACTGTGTGCTGCAAGAGAGAAAAGCATTGTAATTAAAATGTTTTCAGAAGTTTATAAGAAATAAAAGTGTGCATGTACCATTCACAGCCATATCAACCAGAGAATTTACCTTTCAGAACGGTTTTATAAGGAACTCTACTGGTAATTTTGAATACAAGGTTGACTTTGCCAGAATCAGGTCCATTGGACTTCTTGTCCTTTGAGCTTTTGGATGGAGGATCCTCTTCATCTGCAACCTCTTCAATGTTACATTCCTGCATAGCAATTGTATGTTTATCAAGACTATCCTAGTGAGAGGCTTTATTGTTGTTGCTGCTTATCAAGACTATAAGTTATGCATTACTCACTCATTGACATTATAAAAATCAAAGCCAGTACATACGAAAAAAGTGTAGAACTTTGTTTTGGTAAATTACAAGTGGATATTCAATTAATGAAAGTACTACATACCTCTAATGTAATAACACCGCGAAAATGCCTTTCCTCTTGTTTTTTGGTGTACCCAAGCTGTGAAGTGAAAGGTTAAAGTCAATACTTAACAGTAAATTGTATTAAAAGTGGCAATTATATATCTCATCTGAATGAATAAAGATGCATCACAGATTCAAACATATGATAAACAGTTGAAATCTGCAGGAATTATCATAAGTGAAAACTTCAATGAAGCGTTTTAAAGCAACATAATTTGTTAGAATATCCTATGTTATTCTGTTATTAGTCATATTTAGCCAGCTTATACAAAAATTACTACTCTACAGTCTACACTACTCCTAATTGTTATGTGTTGTAGTTAGGATGTCTTCAGACTATTGTAGGATATCTTTAACAGGATAAATAGCAGCTCCTGCTTTGTGTTATATATACTGCTTTCTATATCTCCAATTCTCAAATTCTACACTAAATATTTTAATTTTGAACATTCTCTCTGGTGGTTAAACTATGAGCCTCCATTCATCTTTTCTTGATATCTTGCTGGTTACGAAGGCTTTCCCATCTTAATTTACATGCAATCTACTTTAAACTGAAATCCTAAATTTCCCATACTAAATGGCAAGTCTGTATATATGTCCTATGTTGGGCATGGAAACAATGATAAAACCCTCAAACAATTTGGGCTAAAACCTGGTTAACCACATTGTTGGTATCTTTCCAAAGTACCTGATACTTTTCCCAATCTTCACAAATTTACAACTGTACAATGTTTTAGAGCACTCTGTTTTAACCAAAGAACAAGAATAGCACTAAGCCATCTTAGACATATTTGTGCATCTAGAAAAAGCAGCCATGAGTCAAAAGACTAGCATGTCAATCAGAAGACAGTGAAAGTAGATGTAGGAAAAATAATGATAAAAGACTTAAGAAAGCTGTAAATAATTTATCAAATTGGTCAACAACAGTTACCAACCTTTCCTGTCTTCTCATTTAGCACAAACCATCGCCTGCTCCAACCATTAGTTTTTGCACTTTTCTTTAACAAAAATCCTGCAAACAATAAATAAAAGTAGTTAATTAAGTTCATTTAGGGTTGTTAATAGAACATATTCTAACTAGAAAGTCTAGAATAATAATAGTTAAGAATCTCTACAGAATTTTTCAACATAACAGCAAATATTAATCAATAGCAGTGTTGAACATCCACCCCCCAAGAAACAATATGGCAGGATGGCCACTATATATATATATATATATAACAGTATGTATTTATCTAATAATACTTTATTTTCTCTCTTTCTTATTCTTATTATTACTACTGCTACATTAATTCTATTCCATTTATATATTATTATATGTTATATATTTGTCTGTATTATATAATATAAATATAACTATGTTTTAATATTTTCCATATTTTTTTAACATTATAGAGTACCTTAAAGTATAAAATATGATTAATAAAAATAACAGAAAACTAAACCCTCCCCAATTGTAAGACAGTTTGGGGTGGAGTGGCCCAATTTGAGGTGCAAGCCCAACACCCTTCTCGTCCAAAAAAACATGGGTGAGGAGGAAGTGGCTGCTGACAGGGAGAAAGAAGCTATAGGGCTTTTCTTCTTAGTGAGAGGGTGTGACAGATGATGGGAGGAAACTAGAAAGAGGCTAGGGTTTATTTGGGTGAGAATGGTGTTGGGCATGCACCCCAAATTGGGCCACCCTCCACCCCCAAATTGTCCTACAATTGGGGAGGATTTTTTGCTGTTTCTTTTATTATTACTCATATATTATACTATTATATTACAATAAGGTACTCTATGATACTTAAAAGATATAGACAATATTAATACATAATTATAATTATATAATATAGAAAATATATAACATAATAATATAAGAAATAGAAAAGTGTAATAATTAACTTACATATAACTAATTTAATATTAGGATATATATAGAGAGAGAAAGTGAAAGAAAGAGAGAGGGGAGAGATCAAATTACACCGGTGATCCGGTGTAACTTATATCAAATGTTACACCATTCAAATTCCCAGATATATAATTTTTTCACTCCTACTATGATTTCCACTCGACACTAGTGTAACTTGATCCCTTCTTGTATACACCGATATATACGGTACTAGTATCCAAATATCAAATCAATTCAAATTCCTATATAGATAATTTTTTCCTAATAGTTCCAGGAGCATTCTGTCAAAATTCAGAAAGAGTACCTACACAAAAAAACAACTTAAGAGGATGCTAAAGGGAGAACTCAGACTGCAAGAAATTTCTGTCAGCAAAATGTAGTAGCATATAGAATACGACAGACCTGCTGTAATTTCTCCTTCAGGACCAGCGGTCTTTAAACCCGAGCCTTCTTGCCCTTCTTTCTCTGCCTGACCAGATTTGTCCTTTTCCTTCTCTTTCTTGTCCTCCTTCATTGACTTCATGTTTCCACCAGTTTGGGGACTACTGGCCTACAATAAGTTAACACTAAGCCATTTAAACTCAACAAATCAAAGTTACATAAGCACAACTCGTCCTTCATTATTTTTTAAAATTTAATTACAATCCTTTTGTTACAGTAATAGACCACCTACCCGGTTAAGTATGGATTGTTCAGCATCTTGTCCTTTTTTTGAGGATCGGCCCTTCAGCTCCTCCTCTCGACGTTGCCTTTCCATCCTAAAGTAAATAACATGGAATTACTAGATCAAAAAGGACCTCACAATTATAAATTTGAGCAAAATCTAGATGTATAATGTAACGTATAAGCAAGGACTAGAAAGAATTTCATGGTTATCTATGCAACACTATTCAAAAGAACTATCAAATTAAAAAATGCAGCATGTTCCTAAACAATTGTCCTTGGTGAAAAGGACATAGCAAATAGATCCTACTTAAAAAGTTTCCAACTAACAATTTGTTCTGTGAAGATAAAAGTGGGTTTGATTTGATAGAGCCCAAGAACACATGCCCAAAGAAGATATTATTGGGAAAAAACCCAAGTCCCACATTGGCTAGAGTTAAGGCCAAGATAGAGTATATAAGTGTGAGGCAACCCTCACTCTATAAGCTAGCTTTTGGGGTTGAGTTAGGCCCAAATCTACACTCTTAAGAGATATAGACCAAATCAATTAAGACATGGACAAAGATATGGAGAATTTACTGTAGAAGGAAAAATGGGAAACATGGATAACATCAAAGAACACACTAGTAAAAAAAAAAAAACTTAAAACAAATTATAGAACTACCTAATAATTTTAAATTTAAAGCTCCTGTTTTAGCTCTAAAGTAGCATTTAAGCTAAAAAGGTTGGGTCAATGCTACCTAAATTTATCAGACTCAGACCGGTGGCCGACTCAGTCGCGTACTGGGTCTCTGAGTCATGGGTCAACTCGGTAAGTCATTAGTTGACCCACACGACTTGGCTTATACTAAAAAAAAATATATATTATAATATGTAAACTTAATACACTTATGTATTTAAAGTTTAACAAAATTCAACAAATTTAGAAATATAGTTATGATTGTTTAAATTTTTTGAACTACATACATTTTCAAAATTCGCATACCGACATACAGGTCATTTAAAATGTATTATTACTAATATGAGTAACAAATATATAAGTAAATTCATTGAAGTTAGCAGATTTAACTAAACTTATTTTATTCAATTATCTCATTATTCCTCAGATAAAGAATAATCATTTTTAAACTAACAAGTGTACTTTGATTGAGATGAAATAAATATCACTTTTATTCATACATAACTATATAAGTCAAGGAAAATAAGCTAAAATGGAATGTGACAATAATTTTATCATTTTTAATATGAAGATAAGCAAATCTAAACACCAAGTCCTGGTCCAATGGGTCGACTCGGCCGGGTCAATCCGAGTTTGATAACTATGCCTAAAACTGCCACGAAAGATGTGGCACCAGATAAGAAAGGAGGCACAATAATTTGCAACAATGCAGTGGGATCAAATGGCAATTCTTCAGTTTCAGCATAATTTGATCATTATGCTTCAAAAAATGGGACCCTAATCAAATAATTTTTGCTTCAGAAAGGTCAATATGCTTCAAGCAATGGGACCCTAGTGGAAGTTTTTCTCTCAGACTTGTTACAGGGACCCAGCCCACTCTTCACCAAGGTGAATTTTATGACCCCGATACCAAGGTATGTGCTACAATGGTTGGGAAGTAGAACTGTAGAAGGACAAACGCACGGGGATAAGGAGGACAATTTGCAAAACACAGGATACCCAAGTTATTAAGTCTGGGTGAAAATTTGGTTGGAAAATATGAGGGTAGCATGTGGTAGGCATGAATTGAGGGGAAAGGGGAATGAGTTAAGGGCTAGGGCTAGAGGTTATGTGCATCTACAAAACTCTAGATTTATCCTTTACTTTCTGCATTGTCTGCTCATTGGAGGAGCTAGCATCTCCATTGTTTTTTTACCCCCAAAAAAAATTAGTTGCTAACAAATAGACAGATATAGGGAACAGATCACCCCAAATGGGAGGATCTAGATCCATTCAAGAAATATGTCCAAATTACCTCCTTTGTACCAAGCGAATGAAATGTTGAGGTGGGACAAAAGCACGCTCCATATCAACTAGTGCAACCACCATTTTCTTCGATTCATTCTTAAACCCTTCTAGTGCGGCAGTTGCAATAGCCACAACCTTGAAAGATGTTTAAACAATGTTATCTAAAAGAAAGAGAAAGCATATTCCCCACCTGGGGGATACCTTTAACAAGAGAATGTATAAAATAACTATTTGCAACAAGAAAAAAACTCAAATTTAATAATATATTAAATATTAATACAGGTATCAAGTATAAACAGAAAAATAACAATAAAGTACCACACCTCTCTCTTGAAAGGTGGGTATCTTCCCAAGCCAGGTGTAGCATTGGCAGCAGATGAAACAATATCTATCAGGACACGATGTACCTGGAGCATAAGGCAAAGAGAATCTCCATGAGTAACAAGTAAAATAGAAGAAACAAACCAGGGAAAATGCACACAGTGAATCAAATGCCAACATTAGCTGCAAGGTACAATTACAATGTAGAACTTCTGATAGGAACTCATTTTTCCTAATAAAGACAATGGAGACTAGCTCCTTACAAGAACATAAAATGTAGAAAATAAAGGATAATCATGAGCTCTGAAGATGCACATAACCACTTCATCCAAACCCATTCCTTTATTCCTCCAATTCACGCTCTATTATGCACTAAACTATCCCATAAACCCATTTCTTCCTAACTGCATTTCATCTCCCACTATTTCTTTCCAGTCCAGTATTCAGTTATGATCTATATATAACAACATGAGCATTGATTTTATTTCCTATTCTGCCCTCCTCAACAATAGTGGTCTATCAAGTTGAGTTGAATTAGAATCATAAAATTGACATACAAATGAGACAGTCATCATTTTACATGTGCCGATAAGAACCTTGGGAGAACCACACCACAAAAGCTAGCTGTTGTAGTCGGAGAACCCAAACCATGTAACCCCACACCAAAATCTCATACTTTCAATGTGAGACTCAGTCACATACCTTGCAATTGGATCCTAACATGTTCTTTGAGAAGAATCCCAAAAGTTATTTAAGGAATCCTATCTAACTTACAAAAATGTATAGTTCCACTAAAAGTAACATGTCACAATAGGTAGAATGAAATCAAGATGGATAGGAAAGAAAAAAGAATATGGACACTAGATCCAAACTTCAAACATATTCGACAAACCAAATGAAAATATAAAGAAAAACACTACAAGATATAAGGAACAATCATTTAGAAACTTGAAAGTAAAGTTAAATATCATCCAAGTTCATTCTATGCATACAAAAATTACCTCATCAACACAAAGACGTGATGGCTCTTTCGCAAGCTCTAGAACACCTTTGATTAGAGATCTCAATCCCTTTTCAGGGGATATAAGATAAGGCTGATAACCATCTGCTTCTAACACAATCTGATAACAGAAAAAAAGTGTAAGCAAGACCAATACCATCCACCATCACCCCACCTCCCCCAACAATGCAGAAAAAAGATATCAACAAAACAGTGGTCCAAAACTTACCCTCTTCACATTGCTGATATCAAAATGCCGATCTAAAGGTAATTGCTTCATTCTATCAGGAAATCTCCCCTCAAAACACGAAACAATTTTCCAACCAGCTCCCTGCCAGATAATTAATAGTATATAAATAAATAAAAAACCAAGCAACATATAAAATTCATTATTCATTAACACAACATGAAAACAAATTGTCACCAAATGCTGAAATTTCAAACTAATTCACTAATCAATTAATCATAAATGAGACGTTCCTCATTTATTCCTCCATCATTTAGCTGTGAGCTACATTTGAAATAAGCTTTTGTAGTATTTGTTATTTATGACAATTCAGAATTGGGTGTCCTAGTATGTTGGATCAGCTTCTTCACTTCAAGAGATTGGCACAGAAAACAAAACTTGGTGGCAATGTGTGGTCTAGGGGATTTTGTGGTTTGTATGGTTGGAAAGGAATGCTTGTATCTTGTGTATATTGCTTCTCTTTCATGTGCAGCACATGGTTTACAAAAGGATTGAACAGCTCTTCTAGACTGCTAAGTTTTACAGGACTTTTGCTTGTGCATTGTATTGGCTTTCTTTAATTGGTTTGAGGATCCTTATCCTCCATCTCATTGTACAGTCTTTCTATATCTAATACAATTCTCACAAAAAAAGTAATACAGAAATTCACACTACATAAAATTGCATTGTAGTAATAATAATAAATATTGCATGTAAACGGTAAACCAAGCAACCAACTACATTTATTATCCAGAGCACCATAACAATAATTATGAATATTAAATGCAAGTTAATCAAATATTCTCTTTCTCTATTCTAAAACCTCAAATATGTTACTTCTGAATTCTAAAGCCTCTCAAACTTCAACTTCTTAAAATAAAATTGGTACCAAAAAATAGTTTCTTCAATAAAAAGTAACACTAGAATCGATATGCTAATGCTACTATATACAAAAAAATGAAGCTATAGATTAATTGGGGCTACAGAAATAGCATTTCCAATAAAATAACTAACAAAAAAAAAATCCAATTTAATTAAAATATATATAAGATTTGAGACAGCAAACCTCGCCAGACGTAATGTGCAGTAGGAACTTATCCTCAAATTCACGGCAAAGTTCCAAGGCTATAGCACGTGTACCCTCTGAGGTGGTGACCATTGACTCACCAAGCCTCGCCAATTCATCCTGAACTATCTGAGACTTCCCTTGTAACCTTAACAGTGTCAGTAGAGTAAATATTAATAGAATGCACTCTCTAAGACAAATCATTTTGGTAAGAAAAAACTAAAAACACAAAAGACATTACATATATGCCAAGAAACAAGAACCATTGATCAATTACCCAGTTCTTAGTTTCCCACTACTGTAAACAAGAACTAAGTCAAAACAACAATACTTATAAGTAATTAATAATTAACGAGAAATGTCATTGCACTACATGGAACTTACCCAGAAAGAAGGTTAGGAAGTCGAAGCTTCATACGATTCTGAATCTGCTGTGCCAGGGCATCCACTAAAGCTATCCTTCCAAGCTTACTCTGAGGAGCTCCTGTCAATATGGACCTGAGGCTTTCACTCTCTGCTCTCCATGCAGTTTCTAAAGAATTTTCAGAACCAGCAGATCCAGACTGTGTCGTAGCTATTGAAACAGATTGACCGATCAATGCAATCCAAGGGATATCTGATGTTTTCGCAGGACCCTGATTCAATAAGAGAGCTTGTACTGCAGCCAGTGCTTTTTGGTCTGATGCAGCTTGATCTATTTTACTAATAATGCCGATAGTTCTGGTACCTATGAAAATATGTTTTTGCCTATTTAGTTAATTTAACAATGACAAAACTAATACCTAATAGAGAAGGGAATAAGGCAAGTACTCAGAAGAAAAAATACACAAGTTTTATGTAACAATAATCCTAAAAAGAACTCTGCAAACAGTCTACCTTCTCCATCATATTCCTTTGCATATTTTAGGGCTCGAGATGAAGCAATTTCAGGTGCTTGAGCTGCAGGTACAATAACTAGCAAAATGGCATCATTATGCTCTCCATATTCACTAACCTGTGCAAGGACCACATTAAATAACATCAGATTCCCAAAACTGTTCAGTGATAACAAAAACCAAGAAGTTTGAGAATCAATTTGGGAAATGTAGGACACCAATTACCACTGATTCATCCATGATGCGCTGATCCAACCCAGGTAAATCAACCAATTTAAGAGGCGGTGCTGGGAAGAGATAAGAAGATAGAAAGAATGTTAGGATTTAGGAAATTTAGTTCAAAAAGATAAAAATGGTACAGCACATATAACTGGAGCCTGTCAATAAACTGATTCACTTATTCGGGGTTCAAATGCGAGCCAACTTTCAGTAATTAATATTAATTGCACACAGCAACAAGAAACACAAAAGTACTGCAAAGGACTGAAGGCTACTGTAATTTCAAGAACTATTTTTGACAAGCAAACTTCATTGTGTGGTTATGCATGGATAGTCCAAAAAGACATAACGTGTTATGATATCAAGCAATCCAACTTTTCAAAGCTGTATAGTTCTATTAAATTGCATAACCTGAAGATAGTAAAAGGTAACTAGAATAAATCATCAGACATCCACAAACCTGTGCTCGTACGTAGCTTCAAATAAATCTGATCCCGACCCTTACCGGAGGAACTCTTACTCAGTCTATCCTGCAACGAATGTCTCAAAGCACCTGCAGCGACGAAACAAAAAGCACGTTAACATGTTCATCAGTAAAGAAAAGAAGCAAACTGTACAGATCAGCCACTTTGATGTGCGCATTTTGAAGAAGAGAATAGGAACTGACTTGCGGAGACTTGCTGTGACTTGTTGTCAATCTGCAAGATAATGGATTTGCTGCTCAACGAAGTGTCTCGCTGCAGATCAATGCATATAGGAGCCCGAGTAGCTCCGTTCTCACCAGTAGGCTGCAGAATAATACAAATTTCGACACTCACTTTCACAGTTTCACTTTTCATGACAACAGAATAGGATTTAAGGGTGAGTTTGGAGATTGAAGTTACCAAAACGGGATGTCCAATCAAACTGTTGAGAACTGCGGATTTTCCAGCACCCTAACAAAATTTGAATTGAAGTGATGAAAACGACGATGATGCAGAAGAAGAGAAACACGAAGAAATGGAGACTTACAACATTGCCGAGTGCAACGACGTTGAGGAAAGTGGAAGGTCTTCGGGAATTGGAGGATTCGTCGACATCTTCGTCGGCGAGAAGCGCCGCAGCTTGGCGCATCGAATCGGCGAGCTCCGACAAGTCCTCGATCGCCGCCATCGATGAATCGATTAACGGATCCTAAACGGAGAAGCTTAGTAGTCGAATCGAAGGAAACTCGCGCTCGCCGGATAGGGATCGATCGGAATCGAACCCTAAATCAGAGCTTCGCAACTACGATCTGGAGCAAGCTATGAATCAGATCTCTGGGTTTCTCTCTCTAGAACTCAACAAATGGGGGTTTCGTCTTTACTATATTCAAGTTTGATTCAGAAATTTCAAAAAGCACACACTCTCTCTCTCTCTCTCTTGCGCGTTTTGAAATGGTAGTCCCAGTCGTCTTGTCTTGTCTTTTTATTTTGAATCCTGTTTTGTTTCAACCTAATTAACTTTTTTTTCTCTCAAATTAAATTAAATCACCGCCCAACGTCTATTTGTATACGGTTTGGTTCAATTTATCATTCTTAGATCTGAGATTTGATAATGATGTATAACCCTGTGATTAGTAAAGGAGAAAATGAGCAAAAGAAGATTCAAGAAACAAAATTGTAAAAAACATTTTTTAAAATTATTTTTACTTTATTTTCTTTCTTCTCAAAAGCGTCGTCCTCTAGTTATTTTAAAAAATAAAATAATTTGTTTTAATATGAAATTTTGGGTTAAGATTATAATTTATATATGTTTGATATGTTGAACAGAATTAGGAACTGATACATGGTAATTACAGGATATTTGGAACAACGAGTCTAGAACTTGTGAAAACAAATTTTTCATTTATAAAAATTGAATTCTAAGATTTTTTTACTTAATTTTATTTTTAATTTATAAATTATTTTTAAGTTAAAGTTAAAAATAAGAAATTAAAAAAAATTATTTGTTAATATTTATTTATTTTAAAATTGAGAAATTTTGGATTCAATTACTCACGCTAAATTAATTACTAATATTTTTTATAAAAAAATATTAAGTATTTTAAAATTTAATTTTAATGGAATTTAAAGAAAAAACATAAAAATAAGTTTTATAGTAATTTTTGATAAATTATTATAAAAAATTTTATTTTTAATTTATATTTATTAAAAATAAATAACATTTATTTTAATAAACTTGACTTAACTTTTACTTAAAACTAACTTATAAGTTAAAAATAAATTGAGTAAAGTATATTTAATTATAAAAGATTTACAATATTTTGAATTACGGATATATAAGCTAGATTGGAGGTAAGAAAAAACTAATATTTACCTATAAAAATAATATAATTCACGTATTCCCTTAACTGATAAATCTCCTTTATTATAATTTTTTTTTACATTTTTTTAATATTTTTTGTTGTATATCTTATATAAATAAGATTCTTTTTAGATGTAGTAAAAAAAAAAGATTACTTTTAAATCCAATAAGAGTCACATTCAAATATATGGAAAGAAGTTTTCATATAAAAGTTGATTAAATTTGCATATAAAAGTTTTATTAAATAAGTACTTAATTAATCCATTTATAAAAAAAGTTATTTAAGGGTACTTATGAAAAAAAAATTCAGAATCATGATTGTAAGGAGTTATGAATTTGGAATTATAATTCCTAAAAATGAATAAAATTTATTTGATTAGTTATAAATACTTTTTAAAATATTTTTTTAAATCAAAGATTTTTATGTTTAATTTTAATAAAACTTTGATTATTCACCACATCAGTTAAACTAACTTAAGAATGTAAAAAGTAATTTGAGGATGCAATTTTAACTCATCAATATATTCAATATATAAATTTATTATATAAAATAAAATAAAAGTATTTATCATTATTTTGTACTTATCACTTTTAAGTTCATTCCTCATGGTCAAATCTCACTTGGTAGCGTGAAACCAGGAGTTAAACCATTCCCATGTTAAATATATACTTAAATTTCAAATAAAAAAAAGTTGCTAATATCTTTGTGACTGTCTTTTTATAGAATGCTAACAAATAAATGAGAACACTATTTAGAGCAATAGAATAGAATATTTATTGGAAACATATATTTATTCTATAATCCTCATTGAATACATTATCTATAATACTTAAATGAAATAACGATGATTATAAATAAAAATACTTAATAATTTTTTAGACTAAAAATATTTTTTATCCTAAATAAATTTCAATCAATTATAAAAAATATCCCAAACCCTCCTCTTATTTATTATATTATATTTAAAATATATTTTAATATTTATTGGAGAGATAATGATAAATTTTTACTTTTTCTAAAAATAATATTTTAATATATTTATTTTTCATTTAATTATTTTTTTTATTATATGCCATTATTAATATTTTAAAATTATAAATAACTTCATTTGTAATTATTTTTATTTTATTAATCTTTATTAATAAGTCAAACTTTACTTAAGCTTTAGTATATAAGATCGAAAACTTAATTTTTGAAATAGATAAAAAAATATTTTATTTTTTTATCAAAGGTTTTAAAAATCGAATCGATTGAAATATTGGATTACTGATTTAATGGTTGAAGTCGATATTAAAAAAAAATACAACTTTTATATTTGTTTCAATTTTCAAGATTTAAAAATGCCATAAATTATATAATTTCACAAAATCTCATATTCTTTATTTTTAGTTTCATCAATATTTGTTTCATTAAATAACGAGTATTTGTAAGCATTTTTTTACACATTTCAACTGGATCCCTTTCACCTATAAATTTATAAATTTCTCCTCCCTTAATAATTTTATCACAGTAAATATACATTATAACACTCTTCTAATCCTCTTCAATCAACTTACAATGTGAAGTTATATCAATTTTTACTCTAATGATGGTGTTCATTAGATGTCATTTCTAATTATCTATAACAATCACAAACAAGATAACAATAACTACTTATAATCTCATATTAAATAGAAAAGCACCATACTCATAGAATGATAATGATAAACTCAACAATACTCATATTAAATTTAAACATCAGCTAGACTCACAAAGAACAATTAACAACATACTTAATAACTCAAGATCATATAAATAATAAAAGACCCAATCACTCAATAAGACAATATCAAAGAATAATAGAGATATATTAAACACAAACTAAACATCAAACAAAAGTTGAGTTGAGTTGAGTTGAGGGAGAACGTGTTGGAAATACATTAACGTGGAGAGGCAAAAGGGTTATGGAGCGCGAAGGGCAAGTAACGGAGGAGAACGGTGTTGTGAGAAGGGTCACACGTGAGCGACGCGGGCGCAGGTGAGGACGAGTGGCACAAGCACGGGTGAGGGGAGCAGCGTCGCGAGCAGGGTCACACGCGAGCGGCACGAGTGCGGGCGAGGGCGAGCGATCTGGATCTAGTTTGGAGCTTCGTGTGAGCCTAAGTTAACGTCATTCAAGTTTCAACTGTTCAAGCCTTAAATTTTTTTTTACTATGACCTGATCGGTTCAACGGATTAATGGTTGAATCAGAAAATCAGTCGGTCAGGTCACACCAGTTCAAAAGCATGGACATTCCAACTTTCAAATTGAGCCGGCCTAAACACCGAACACCGTTTTCGGTTCGACCGATCGAGTTTGGTTTTTTGCACACTATTTTTATCTTCACCTTTTATAATCTTTTTGTGTTTTTGTCTTGTCTTTGTTATTAATGTGATGTTTTTCATAATTTGCCTTTAAAAGTTAAAAACATTTGTTACTATAATTTTTTAGCCAATGACTATTATTATTCTAAAAGAAATTTTAATGACTAACACATTTATTTAAATTTAATAAGATTTAAAAAAAAAGTATATTATTAACATAATTAATATTTTTTTATTATAAATTCATAAGTTATTGGTGACGTATGAAATATATTTTATCGTTTGTAATGTAAATTTTTTAAAAATGAATTTAATATCTTCTATTTAAGTGCATATTGATTATATGTTTGTAAATTATTTTTTCCATAATAAATCATTTTAAAACATATAAATGTTGTGTATAAATTTTAATTTTTACAAATTTATTTGATTTTAGTCCCTGTGGACATTGGAACTTAGGTTCGTCCCAAGGCATACGCAGAAAGACTTTCCCCAAGGATACCATCAACTGCAAGAATCCTCACAAAAAGGTATTAGATACCAATCACTGTTATAATTTCAAATTCATAATATTGTTATTTTGTTAGTTGTTATTTTATTATTCTATTTATTGTTGAACACATCAATAGGTACATTTGAATTATTGTTACTAGTTTATGTACTCTATAATTTGAAACTTTGTCACTTAAGATTTCATATTCAAAAAACTTCTCTTATAGAAGGATTATTCAAAATCCAATTATCATTCTCCCCTTCCCATCATTAATAAAGCATGTCAAATTATAATGAATATGGTGCCAATTGTCATGGATAGAGCAAAGAGCACTATCAAATGGATGCCACAATTAGGGGTGTTTGTGGTGCGATTTGGTTCAAGTTTTGAGCAAAAAGTGGTTCGAACCAAACCTAAAATAAAGTCACGGTTCAGTTTGGTTCGGTTTTAATATAACATCAAATACAAACCAAACCAAACCAATTTTTTGTGGTTTGGTTTGGTTCAGTTTCGCAGTTTTTTTTTTAATCTATTATCATAGTTTAATTTTTTTAATTAAACTCACATAATTATTATTTTATATTTTTTTATTAAATTTTGATTTACATATTTTAGTTTTAAAAAATATTATTTTTACTTCTATTTAGCATTATTATAAAATGATATTACTAACTTTTTTTTTGTAACATAATAATAAATCATGTTTCATTTTATATTTAATTTAATGTTATTTAGTAATATCAATATATCTTTTTGTAATATATGAAAGTATGTGTCATAATATATTACAAATTTATTATTAAAAAAAATATACTATAAATCACATATTATGATCATAAAAAATAAAAATATTGTTAGTTAGATAATATTAAATATCTAAAAGTAAATCAATATAATTATAGAATGCGGTTTGATTCGGTTTTTTATAATAAAATCCAAAAATCGAACCAAACCGCAAAAAATATGTGGTTTTGAAAATTTTTGGTCCGTGCAATTTTTTGATTTAATCGATTTTCGATTTTTTTGGACGGTTTCGCGATTTAGTTCGATTTGATTCGATTTATGAACACCCCAAGCCACAATCATACTTAGCTCTCAACCTTAATCCATAATGCCCCAGGGTTATAAATGAGAGCTTAACCCACGCCTTACACATGTAAGCTTGAATATTTTCTTCAACCAAACCACTTTTATTTCTATCATATTTCTGGTCAATTTCTTCACTTTTCTTTTCTCATATGTTATTTTCCAATTCATTCATTTCCTTATTCACGTCCAAAAACAACCTAAGAGATAAATCATGTACTTTAATCCAACAAAAATTATAAATAAATAATGAATTTGAAGACAAATCATGTTTCTTAATTTAATAAAACATCGTATACTAGTAGAGATAAATTTGAATAAAAAAATTATTTGAAATGTGTTTATAAAATGAATAAGAATTTAAAAATATTCACAATTAATATAAAATAATTTTATATTATCCATCCATCATAATTTATGAATAATGATTTACCTAACTTTTAAAATAAATTTATAAAAATAAACTTATATACCAAAAACAAAGAGTTATAATTAAGAGTGCATCATCTTAAAGTTAAACTCGCTAGTACGGCATGCATACGGACCAAAAATTATTTGAAGAGATAAAAATTATTACTAGTTTGCGTAGGTTACCGGTTATTAGAAAATTGGAAAATAAAAGAAATGGCCACAAAACTGAGCTCGT
The DNA here is from genome assembly GCA_014843725.1 of Amphicarpaea edgeworthii. Lineage (NCBI taxonomy): Eukaryota > Viridiplantae > Streptophyta > Magnoliopsida > Fabales > Fabaceae > Amphicarpaea > Amphicarpaea edgeworthii. The sequence goes on along the minus strand of CM026325.1, from coordinate 27,065,362 downwards.
ACAGAAGTGAGTGAGAGAGAGAGAATGTTCAAGAAGGCGGTGGAGGCGAAATCTCACCAGAGGTTGTCTGGTGCGGATAGGAAGAAGTTGAGGCGAAGCATTAAGGACAAATTCCAAAGGGTTTCTGATTCCGACTTAGACGCCTTGCTTCCTCCCAAGGTAAATGAAATAAGCTCGCCGATTCCTTTATGTTTGTTTGTTTGTCTTCATATACACACAATTAACATGAAGAATTGAACAGGCAGAGATTGCAGTAGCCAAGTTTCAAAACCGCGTCCATGTATATGCTGTGGAGGGAGGCTTTCCAATGTTTTTTGACGTTGATGGCCGCGGCTCAGAGATTTTCCCTACAGGTTTGCTTTCATTTCTTTTCCTCAGCTCAATTATCAGAGATGAGTTCTAATTCTAATAATAATAATTAATAAATGACTGTTTGACGCAGTTTATGCACTGTGGATGGTCCCTGAGCTACTGCCAGTTTTCGTGCTGAAGGGTGGTGAGGTATCGCGCTTCGTTATTGGAGGAGCAGACTTGATGTTCCCAGGCATAACTGTGCCTCCCGAGGGTCTTCCTTCCTTTCGCCAAGGGGAACCTTGGGCCGTCAAAGTACCCGGAAATCCTGCTCCCATTGCAGTACGCAACAACCTACATTGCTTCTTTAATTTCTATGTCAAGAATAATTTATATTATAGTGTGTGTGGATGAGCATCCACAAAATTAATTCTGAATATAATTGATTTTGGTTAGGGTTGATTTTGAAGTGATGTGAGTTATGTTTGGATGATTTTGAAGTAAAATTTCCTCTAAATTTTTGGATCCAACACAAAAGTTATTATTAGTTGCTTCAACTTATAATCAATTCTAAATTCTTTTCCAACGTGAAACCAAACATGTTAAATTTATTTAAAATCAATTCTGGACTTTTAATCAATTCTCCAACGCTAAACCAAACACACACTATATTGTTAACCAATCATCAGGATTTTTATGGTAGTTATTGTAAAAATTAACAAACTTACTATAGATGGCTGTTTGTGGTTGGATTTGATTCAATGACTGTATAAAAATGCTTTACATTGTCAGTGCATACACCATTTACTCCATTGTATTTGTTTCTATCATCAACATTCCATTGATTCTCTTGAAGGTTGGGAGTACTACAATGAGCAGTGCTGAAGCATTAAAAGCTGGATTACGTGGAAAGGCGCTGAGAATAACTCATTACTATCGTGATTTGCTTTGGCAAGTGTAGCTAGAGACAGCCTGATGATCCTTTTATTCAGTACAAGTAACAAATTTAATCAATCTGCTTCATTTGATTTGCAGGGAATCTGCTGAAGGCTGTTATGTGCCTAATGCGGGTTTTTTTGAAGATGTCGTCTTTGAGGATCCTTCTTTGTCACAAGGTTCTCACGATTCTGATTTGGCTGAGGTTGCTGGTCAGACATCAATTCATCAGCAGGAGGAATCTCGGGATGAAAATGAGTTACAATCTGATTCTACCCCTGGATTGACGACACCAAATGGTGATGAAAATGATACTGCAGCTGAAGTAACTGAAGGTGTGGCTGATTTGAAGTTACAGGATACTGCCTCTGCTAACGAGACTGATGACCAACAGACTCTGTCAACTGCAGACATAGATTCCCTGTTAGATAAGTGCCTTCTACAAGCTTTGCACACAACAGTGAAGGACACAGATCTTCCTTTACCGGGAAGCACTCTATGGTGGGGTTTTCTTTCTCTTTGCCTCTTGGTTGACCAAGTTGAACCATTTGAAATAAAAAAAAACTAATGTATCCTAGTGCCCAGAGGCTCCTTGCTATGCGACGGTTGGTGGGGGCATTGTATGCAGCCTTACCCTTGCATATGCAAAGAGGCTGTTTCCAGATCGAACCCATGACTTGGTCACCAAGGCACAACTTTACCACTGTGCTAGGGCTCGCCCTCCCACATTTGAAATAGATGGCCAAAAAATCTAGCAAACCAGGAATTTCAGTTGACAATTAGGTGTAGTTTGGAGATTTGAAAAAGATAGTTTGCTCAGAAACAGTGGCACCAAAATATGATCTCTGTGGAGTGCACTTTCAATTGGATGAGATCATGAGAACTTCGGTGGTGGTTTTTCAAGATCTCAATTTTTATATCGGGCAGGGAATTTAAGCTAAATTTGAAAATTTAGCTCTGGACATCAGTGCTGAAGAATTTAACATTGAATTTCTGTTTGAAAAGATTTTAGCTGAGGGTTGAAAGTGTTAGTGTATGAAAGAAAACTATTTTAATTGAGTTATAATAAATAACTTTTTATTCAATCAAGTTATTGTCAATTGAGAACAGCATAACATATTCGGTATATTGATTGAATGACAATTCAACATTTTTTCCGGATTAAAATCATTTCAGTTTGTATTAAATATACACTTAGTTTGTTTTGAATTGAAAAGTCAGGCTTACCTCCAGTAATCTAATAATTATTTGTTTTTGCGCATTGCAGGTCAAACCATGTATTGCCATGTAGGCCTTCAGGAATCACTCTAGACATCAAGAAATCTTCCTACAAAAAGTTATCAAAGTGGTTACAAGCAAAATCCACCTCTGGCTTGGTTTGTCATCTACTGCTTTCTTTTTACTTGGATAAGTAGAATAGTAATAGAAGCTTGCTGATATTGACTGGAAAATCCTTAAATTGTTAAATGAATTATAAGACTAGAATCTAGAATGTGCCTAAGTTGGTCTCTGTTCTGTCAGATGCACTTTTTAATGAAGCATTCTGACACTTTGGAGTCTCATCAGCTCGTTAGATGTGTAACCTCTTAGCATGTTAGATATGTAAGCCTTATGACCATGAGAAAAGATTGAACAGAAAAATGGGGATTCAACATTCTAAATTTCCCTGTCTTATACAAGCTTTTGTAAAGTCTTTGGTGAATAAATTGCTTTTGGAAGGGATCTCTGTTATAGCTGCCGAAATCAACTCAATGAATCATTCTCAATTTGGGATGTTTCTTACAATGTTGCCTTTTTAATGTATTGAAGGTTGATGAGGTGTTGGAAAATTTGAGACTATTAATGTAATTAAAGTTTATCCATGTATTCTCGTGAAATAAGTTGCATCATGTGACAAACAAAATATTAAATCACACATGATAATTATATGTTCATTTTTGTGTATACATCATGGACAAAATGTATTGACATTTTCAATTTTTACTGTATATGGTCCTTTTGATCATTTGTCTTCTACTATTAAAGCTTTCTGCAATGCTATTTCTGGATTCTTTCTTCATATATATTAACATTTGTACAGATATCAGTGAAAGAAGATAAACACAAAAAGGAAGTCATGCTATTTTCAGTAAACCGAAAGCATGCTGATTATTCATCCTTTAAGCCTGAAAAAAGGCAAGTGGAGAAAAGTGAGCAACTCAGTGTTCAGTCTGCCAATGAAATTTGTTCATCCAAAACTCTTGAAGTGGGTGAAATCTACAAGCCAAATGTATATGTCAATTCCATATTTTCATCTGTAGGAGCTGACACGGGGAAACTTTTTAGTGCTTCTGAAGCTACTGATATTGTCTTCAAATATGTTGAAAAAGAAAATCTTGTGAAACCAACAAATAAATCCATTGTGGTTCTTGATGCAATATTATGTGATGCACTGTTCAAGGGGGCTATTAAAAAAGGAACAACATATCCTACAGAAATTCATAAGAAGGATTTAGGATCAACATTTGTGAGCCGTATGCAGCCTCACCATGTTGTGACAAGAGGGAATGAATCTGTAGTTCGTAAAGGTGCACTTAAAACAATTCAGTTATTGACAGAACGTCGGCAAGGCAACAAGAAGGTAACCAAACTCTCTGGTATGGAATCTTTTCTTATAGATGCTGAAGCACTGGCATCAGAACTGCAGAAGAAGTGTGCTTGCAGTACCTCTGTTGCAGAACTACCAGGTATTTCTTGGTTGCATTAAAATTACATGTTTTATTTTGGCTTGTGCTTTGTTATCCTCAAGAAATATGGGATTTGCGAGCATAAGAGTGTCTTTATTCCTAATGTCTGCTAGTGCTTTTCTTTGTCTGATTAATATTCTGCATTCATATTTCATATAGAATATATATTTTTGTTTTATCTTTCCATGGTTGATAGATAATATAAAGCTACATTTTGGTCTCAAAGGTGGAAAGGAGAAGATATTAAATCTCTGTTGTTCAGTCCCCAGTATTCATATAGAATATATATTTTGGTTTTATCTTTCCATGGTTGATAAAATGCTGATACCTGAGAATCTGAGATTATAAAACAACATTTTGGTCTCATAGGTGAAAAGAGAAACGATATAAAATCTGTGATGTTTAGTCCCTAGCTGTTATATCTTCTTACTTTTCTTTATGTTGGTCTTGCCTTATGACAAATCAGATAGTCATTCTTGATCACATTAACAAACGTTTTAATGATAATATGCATGAGCTAACATGCTAATGAATGATGAGGTAACAAGGAAATAAAGACATTATACCATTACCACCAAAGGATTTATTTATTTATAAAGAAACAAATTGAATTTTGATCAATATCAAGAATATAATTGATTGGGGAATTACTATTGCAAAGTGCATTTTCCCCTAAAACCTGGTTGTGGGATTCTTATGTATCATAAATAATGTTAAAATCATTGAAATGGTACGGTCTGTATTTGCTTTGCAATCCCAGGTTGGTATATTTAATTCTATATATTTCATTACTCATTAACGTATTAGTTCTTGTAAATAATAATAAAAAATAGTGACAGAGTTTGAGCCTTTGAGGGTATCTATTTTCTGTTGCAAGTCCAAGTTGACAACAATTGTAGTACTATTGGAAGCGTGATAGTGTTTGAGGGTATTTGTTCCAGTATTTGGAGGGTAGATAGTAAGGGGGTCATATGGGAAACTAAACTGATTTAATATGGTACTTTTGGGCTTTTGGGGGAGCTTATGCATTTAGTGTGACCACTGACCACTATGATCACTTTTGATTTCATAGTTGTATTTTGATAAATGTGTCAGTTTCCTTCTGAATGTAACAAACTCAACAAAACCAGGGATTAGGCTTGCATGGGTAAAATTCTAATGTTCTTCTATTTGCTCTTTAATATCCTTGGCATCCTTCTGTATGTTAGCAGAGTAGAAATTAGGTAAACTAACAGTGAGTTTGCTCTTTAATATCCTTGGCATCCTTCTGTATGTTAGCAGAGTAAAAATTAGGTAAACTAACAGTGTGTGTGTGTGTATTTCCTTGTTTATTTCATTGATTTTTTTGTTTGAAATGGCTTGGGGAAGATGCTCAGAGACTACACCCTTCCAACATTCATGGTTCTGACTTGTGAAGTTTGACTTTCTAGTTACATATGATTAGATTATATAAGTTTATTATTTTGTCTATCTGAAATTCTAAAGCATCTGTTTACAGGTAAGAAAGGGCATGAAGTTTTGGTTCAAGGAGGAGTTATCGATGACTTAGCTAGGCATTTGATTGAACAATATGGAGTTCCAAAGAGATACATTGAAGTTCTTGATAAAACCAAGAAATGAGCTAATACATACAATGATTTTTATGCAACGCTGAATCTGATGGGAGTGCTTTACTTGGATGCCGACAGATGTATGTTTTGTACTTTTCCTACACTGGTTTATTGGACAAAGCACAAATGTTCTTTGCAATTAAAAAAAAATGTTGTTTTTAAGTTCTCTTAATGGAGGAGGTCACCATTCAGATCAACAAACTTGATCAGTTGAGGCAGCATTCACACTTCTTTCATACTTGATATGAAAGCAATAGACTAAACACTCTCCCTTTAGACTTCAGTCTTTGAGATTGCAAGTGTTCGATACTTTAGTTTCTTTATAAAACCTTCACTCTAGTATCTAACACATCATTTTTTTTTTGTTACCCAATTTTTTCATCGCAAGATAAACGATATTTTGTGAAGTTTGAGGCTAAAATGGGGGTTTGTAAAGTCAGAAGTTAAAGTAATTGATCTATATATCAGTTCAGGAACTAAAATTGAAATTTACTCTGATAAGTTTGGTGCTTTGTTTGTTATAGTAGAAATGACCAAGGAAGAAGTATTTAACACAGGAAAGACATTTTTTGATGCGTCTTCTAATTAGTTGTAATACCCAAGAAATCGATAAGGAAAATAATTATTTCTCTCCACGATAACCAAGAAAATGAGAGAGGAGAGCAATAATTTACTTGTCCACTTGTGTTAGGGATTTTTATATAAAACCTCAGCGGTTGGAATTTTTTTTTTTCCCACAGTAATTGGTCAACTTAAAAGTATATTCTCTCTCCAAGTAAATTATACTTAAAAAGTGAGGTTAGAATTTTACAATGAAAAAAGTTTTCACTAACTATCATTCTTAATCTAATGGAATAATAATCTAATAACAGACTTTGGATAGTTATTTTGTAATATATATATATATATATATATATATATATATATATTATGTAAATATGAGTTAAAAAGAAAACCATTTTCATTAAATAACTTAATCCAAAATGCAATAAATTGGTAAGTGTAACACTGAGGCAATAAATACTCTTTCCCTCCAAAACGCTTATATAAACGGTTTTCTTTTCACCGCGAAACTCGATTTTCGTTTCTGTGATAGTGAAGCAAGATGGAGGAGTACTTGCAGTACATGAAGACTCTGCGCTCTCAAATGAACGGTACCTGCGATTCGGAATCCATTCACAATTACTCTATTTATTTATTTTAATCGATCTGATCTGAATATGAAAAATGAAAACTGTATTTGAATTCAGATGTGGAGGATGAAGCGGCGAAGATTTCGGTCCAAGAGGAAATGCAATTGACCAACATACGCACTTTGGAAAACGACATCCACTTAGGTCAGCTCTTGCCTTTCAATTTTCATGTCGTTTTTACTCTTTTTTTATAATGTTAGTGCATACATTATTTGTGAACTGAAGTACCTATGGCCTTGCTTTGTAAATGTGCAGCAAAATCTGGAATTACGCAACTCAAGGAAGACACGGAAAAGATGAAGGCTGCAAAGGGCGAGATTTGCTCAAAGATATTGGAAAAACAGAAAAGGACCGCCTCCTTGGAGTTTGACACTATCAAACTCTCCCAGGTCTAATTCAATTGCTTCCATAGTTGCATGCAATTTGAAACTGATCACTGCAGCTTAAATGTGAATGTGTTTGAAGTTTGAACCATTTTTTATAATTGAGCTACCTCTTTAGTCTTTGTGAATTGTGATAATGTTAGATTTCAACTTAAAACCAATTGAAATTAAGAGAAGTTGCCCAAAAGATATACAAGTTACAGCCAAGGACTTGAGGCAGGTGATGTGAGACTTCTTTATGATCATGCTCTAGTGAAAAACGTGATATGTCCATCGTTATTGTCATATTTCTAGTGATAAATATAATGCCTGCAAAAAATTGTGTATTTCATCTATGTGTCAAGTGACATGCAAGTTACACTAGGGTCTATTTGGGTACACTATTCTATAATGACTTAATAGGAGAAAAAAAATATGAAGAAAAAATGAAATTAACTTTTCTAGAAGCTAAAATTAGCTTATTTAATAACTAATTTGTAGAAGTTTTCTAGTATAATTTCTCTTAAAAATGTCAGACTTCTACAAATTAGTTATTGGAGAAACCAATTTTAACTTATGAAAAAGTTAATTTCATTTTCTCTTCACATATTTTTGTTTCCTAGAAGAAGTCTTTCTAGAGACATTTATCCAAACAGACCCATACACTTGAACGCATTAATGAGGTACACAAAACTCAAATGTGGTAGTTAGAAATGTATACTTGCAAGTTGCAACAATAAAGTAAAATTAATTTTAAATTAAAAGTTGTGCTTTCCAGATTAAGTCTAGAGTTAATGTGGGGATGTGATGTGAAAACTTGATAAATCTATATGGGGCTTTTGGATTAGTTATGAAGAATTGGGACCTTATTTCTTGTTTTGACACGCTTCTTATCTGATGCCTTGCTGTATTGTTGTCCTTGATGCTGTACAACAGACTTTGGAGCTCATTCAGCAAGAGAGAGTTGGGTTATCTGCCAGACTTTCAGAGAAGAGGTAACTGAAGATACTGGGGGAATAATCTTACACATTTGATGGGTATTCATCTAAGTTGTTTTACTCTTTCAGAGCCTACTATAGCAAGGTTGCAGAGGACATGAATGCCAAATTACAGAACCAACAGGTTTGCTTTCGTTCTTCTTCTTTGTTATTGGTGTGACACCTTTGGAGCGAAGGCTTAATGCATGAAGTAATATCTGTGAACAAGAGAACAATTAGCAACAAATGTTGATAACGGGTTATATAAAAGGATTCGGCTAATGAGTGTCTTCAAGGACACTTTTGTTTTTTGACAGAAAGGACACTGATTGAGGAATCAGTAATTAATTTTTTTTTAATTAAATATTATGTTGGAGTTGCATTGGAAATCATGGGAGAATGCGCTGCTACACTTCCAATGGAAAAATTTTCATTTTTAATTCAATAAGGTACTGGTTAGCATTTTCCTTAATGATATCATATTATCATCCTGAAAGTATCATTTATTTAATTAAGATTTTAGTTGCAATGATTCTTTTGATCCTCTTGATATTAGTTTATTTTTATTTATATCCAAATCCGGAGGGGTTACTTTTTATTCACTGAGTAAATAAATCTATTTTCCAGCATCCTTGTCCCGTCAATTCTATCCTGTTTCTAGCTCTGCTTTTATTTTTCATGCGAGTTCTTTCATTCGGTTTGTTGCAACTTTGTACTGAAAAGAAATCTTGGGCAGGAATGGATCAGTACTGAGAAGATTAGCAGGGAACTGAAAAAGCATGATTTGGTATGCCTTTTCTTATTCGTACAAATAACTTTAAAGTTTAAACAGTTTATCAGGAATACCCATCCTTTAGTTCCTTTGAAAATAAGAGTCTTTTGTACGCGTTTGAGCAAACTTTGAGCTTGTTTATTTATTAAAGGAAGAATAAAGCAAAGAAAACTTTTTTTGAGAAGTCTCTCCTTGTCACTTTCATTTTGAATTTATGCAGGTCACCGAAAAGGTTGTTGGACAAAGAAGTAAAGCTGAAGGCATGGCTCTAAACTTTAGTGTGATGTTTTACACCCAGTCTTACGCAAAATGACTCTTAAACTCTGCCAACGATTTCAGGAGGATCTATTTCTTTGCTTCCATCATCTATCAAAGCTAAATTAAAAAAAAAAAGAGAGTAATAAACATGTTCAAATAAGTTATCACGCATTTAATAGCAATGAATGATCAATACAATGTTTATGTATTTTAAGATGCATTAGAGTTGTGACTGTCTGTCGCATTGTTGGACTGGTTCCATAAGATAGCATGGCTTGATTTAATTTCTCAAATTGAGAACCACTAGGATTTGGTTCAGCAGGTCTGAGTTCAATTAGAACCTCCCCGTGAGTACCTACCTATATCTGCTCACTGTAACAAAATCAGTAACGAGTGGGATACCTTGGTTTTGTCAAGGCTGAACACTGAATCAAAAGTCCATTTTTTTTCTTTCTATTAAACTTGCAGGGAAGGCTGGTGCAGATGGTAACCTTGTCATGGATAACTTGGTAGACTACTTCTTTCATCAATGTATATTACATGAAGTTGGTATCTGGTAATTTATCTTTGTTTAACAGGGGAGTGATGTAAGGAAGAATTTAATCACTGAATTGGATTCAGCTAAAGCAAGGCTTGATGAGATTCTTACTCTGAAAGCCAAGGTTCTTACAGAGAACAACAAGGTCACTTATCTGTATCCTTTTTAGGTTTTGATGTATAAATAACTCAAGTTTATGGTTGTTTATTAAGTTAATTTTTCTTTGTGTAATTTTTTTTTATAGCCTATAATGAAACATTTCATTCATTCTAGAAACTAAAATTCAGTTTTAAATTAAGCAAATAATTTCAATCTGACTTAAGTTCTCCAGGTCCCTCCTAATTTTTGAAAAATACGTTTATTCCAAAATAACCTTCTTCTTTCTCTTTTCTTTTTTCATCTTCGTTCTACAACTTCTACTCTTTGGCCATTTCGGCCATATTGGAATATGTACATGGCACATCCCATTTATCGTGATAAAGGTTAAACCCTGGCATGGCACATCCCCTTAATACTTTCAAGAAAATCAGAATGGGAAGATTTTGATTTATAATATGCTAATATGTATATATATTTTCTGCATGCTTTATTTGCATCTTACAATTATTTCTTTTCTTTCTCTAGATAAAACTGGCTATTGAGGATGTAAAGTGCAGAGAAAATGAGTTTAAGGTTGGTTGTTATGTTGAAAGAATTATTTTGAATAGTGTGATTATCATAATTTTCCTTTATTAGGTTAGGATGGTCGAGTGGAAAACATTTCCATTTTATATATAAGTTTTTCCCCATATATTGATTTACATTAGATCTTTGATTGGTAAGCAACTTTCTTTTCTCCTCTTAGTTGGACAAGCAATAAATTTGTGGCTTTTAACCAATGATTTTGTAAATTATCCTATTTAATTCTAATGAATGAGCTATGCTAGTCCGAGCTAAAAGCAGCAGATATAACTGCTCTTGAAGAGGAATATAAAGCCCTTTTGTCAGACAAAGCGGGAGAAACTGAATACTTGCAATCTCTAGAGAAACAAGTTGAAAAACTCAAGGTAAAATAAATTTAATCCACAGGAAAATTTTACAAGGACTTAAATAGTTCTCCGGAAATAAAAGGGCATCACATAGGAATAATAAAGTGACAATATTCAATTAAACTTATCATTATCTTATATAAAAATCAAACCTATGTTATAATTTCCCTCTAATTGTTTCCCTTGCACTCATGGATATGCCTCTGATTCTACAGGAGATTCGTCACGTGGTAAAATGTGCTTGTGGAGAGGAATTCACAGTTGCAGTATATATGTAATATTTTAAAGAAAACGTGAAACTTCAGGAGGCTGTGTATTTAGTTGTTCATGTTGATGTTCATTGGATAATGCTTTGGAAAAAAATTGACTAATGGTTCATTGACTTCTGATTGTATTTTCCATCCTGTATATAGATTATTGTCAAGATTTTTGACTGATTTTTAGGCTGATATACTGGGATTAACAGCCATTCAATCCATAAAAGAAAAATGTGTACAACACAAATGAGTGTTTTATATGGCAATGAAATGTAGATGCCTTGGAGACTGCACAAACTGATAACTTGCTAATCAACAAAGGGGATATGAGGTCGATTAGACATTACATAAATCAACTTCATTGATGCAAAACTAAATGGAAATTTCAATAACGGAGTCTGTTATTTATAGCATTGCTTAGATGTTTTCACTTCAAAATCGAGACAACAAAAAGAACATTTCCTACCGATGTAGCAAACACAATGAATGAAGCTACAAAAGCATCATAAACTGACCCAGTTACGCATTTTACACAGATGTGTTGCTGTACCTTTTCTCTTGTTGATCCATGGTATCACAAAGAGCTATTCCAATGGTCTCTGGAAAACACACCAAAGTCAAACAGGATGACATTATAACTACTTCAAACACGCCATAGGAGAAAAGATAATTTTTCCTCCCCGCAGATATAAAAAACGGGGTGAATATGTTCCCAAATACAACGGCTTGCCTCACCAACGAGGTTGTGCTGTTCCTTACACTGGTGGGAAACAGCTCAATAATGTAAACGAGAAACACATTATAAGCTGTGCAGCACAAAAAAAAGGCTACCAATGATACACCCACCTTAGCTACTTGCAGTTGCATCCCACTCCCTAGGAGCACACATAATACACAGCATATCCCACTTGCTACTGAGAATGCAAGAATAGATGGCTTTCTTCTGTAGTTTTCCAAGAAGGTATTTCCATCAAGGCACTAAACACAACGGCCAAGTAAATATCAAATCCCAAGTTCCCCACGGTCAAAGGCATGCCAAAATACACCATTCCAATCCCAAAACCAAGCACCATGATCGCCACCATCCGTTTAAGAGCCCAACGTCTCTCAAACAACTCCGCTATTGATGGAAAATTGAAGACTTTTTTTGTTCTCGACCTTGCATTTGCGTGAGAAGCCACCTTGGAGACTCGGTAACGAAAAGGTAAGCAACGACAGAGTAAACAACGGCGGGAACGGATGTCCAGACATAAAGAGTTTCTGTTTAGATAAGCTATTCCAGGCAAGGCCATATAGCCCAACGTGAAGGAGAAATATTTTCAACAATCCCCACAGTGAACCTCCACTTAGTGCTGAACTGAACACATGTTCCAATGGACGAACGCCAAAAGCCAATGAGGAACTTGATCCAAACATAGATAAGGCTTGAAGATGAAGAAAGAGGATTGAGGTAAGGCTGTGATGAAGCTACTGGCATATGATTTGTCTTGGAAGAGGGTCCATCCCATGCCCAAGAAGACTTTGGAAGATTGCATGTTGTCGTGATGCAATGCCAAGTTGGGTAATCGTCGGTGTAGATGGCCATGAATGATTGTTGTGCATCAAAGAACATAGGATGCATTGCACCACCCCCGGCCCCAACCACCCAAATTCTCGCAATGAGGGATTAATCAACACAATCAGTGTTTGTTAAGATTGGAACTACTGAATCTTCTTCCATGACTATAGTGCTGCTGCTTCAGCAATCACCACCTTCAATATCAGAGTAGAGTAAGATTAAAACATAAAAAAATCATAATCATGTGAGATTTAATCCTCTCAGTCTAGTAGTAAAACTCAATATTAAATTAATGAACAAGTTGGGAACGCGGCGTTCAATTTGAATGTCTGTCTATTGACTATTATATATTTATATCTGTCGTTAGACACGATAAAAAACATACCAGGCAGATAAAAATACATGTGGTGCCAACTTGGCTATATTTCTCAGCACTAATAACTCAGGCTGATAAAAACTATGGCAGGAAATTCGTAACCGTGTCTATCTCGTTAGACACGATTATTGATATTTAATTATTTAATTATAGTATTTCAAAAGACTACTGAATTCAACTATCTATCTCGATCTAAAGTAAATAGAAGACTTTGTAATCACGCGGGGAAAAAATATATTATCATTTAAAAAGTAATGTAACGTAAGGCATCATGATTCAGGCATGCTAGACTCTGAACATTAATTAAAAAAAGTAAATTACACTAATATCTTCTCAAATTCAACGTAATTATACAAATATTTCCTATTTTTAAAATCATTACTTTTGCTTTTTGAAGATGTTTTAGTGCAATGTTTTTAGGGGGTGTCAATATAAGTATAATGTTTTGAAACATGTGAGAGGTGTTAGTGTAATAATTAAGTGCTAGTATATAAAAATATAAAAAGATAAAACTATGTGTAATTTAATAAAATCTTAAGAGGTATAATTATAATTTACTTTTAAAAATTATATGTAATAATTAAACCACTTTCTTGATGACAATAATGATTAATCTTAATAATCTTTTAAAAAGTGAACAAGAAAGCTGGAAAATATGATTATTTTAAGTCTTTTCATAATAAATTTCTCTATAAATATTTATAAAAAAAATTAAGAAACGAAATAATTCAAAAAAATAAATCTAAAATCAATTTATAGTTTAACTTTTAAGAGAATTGTAAAAAGGGGATGAAGATGCTTGGCTTCAAAGCTTCCAAAAGAGCTTGAGCTTGAGGAGAGTGTGCAAATTAGCTAGCTTCCAATCTTTGATAGATGAAAGGGTATGAGAATTATTTTTAAATAGAGTGGGTCCTTGCAAATGCAAAGCATCCTAGTGTCAATGGCAATGTACTTGGACTCACAGCAACTATTCATAGCCATCTACACCGACGAGTGTTGCCTGGTCCTGGTGTTACTCATGGTGGGGATTATAGAGTTTTTCTTCTTCACATCGGGTAATTACATGCATGTCCTTGCCCACTGCATGGAAATAATATCTTTAGTTTGCCGGAGACCAGAGAAATGCCTCTTTCTGATACCATGGATACACAACCCCTAGCCCTAGGCTGAGTGTGATAGCACACCAACTAAAACATAAAGTCTCTATGCTCAATAACATAAAATGTATCTTATATTTTTCATTAATTTTCTTGATTTTTCTAAAAATAGTTTATATTTATATTCATCTAACATCATTAAATTACCATATTATAACCAGTTTTTAATGTCACAATTTATTATAAAATTATTATTGTAGCCAAATTTAAAAAAAATGATATAGTTCAAGTTAAGATTATAATTTCATGTCTATCGAAAGAAAAGGCATACAAGAAGTTAGAATGTAAAACACGCAATTTCTTATTTGGAAGTGGCCATGCAATACGTGTAGCAGTATCTAGTTAGTACGTGTAAGATATGTGCACGTTACCAATTTTGAAGTATTCATGCATCAGAAACCTTATTCATTAGTGGAGGAAATATTAAAATGGATCAGACAGGATCAACATCTAAAACCAAACCCTTTGCATTTTTAATGGAAAAAACAGAGAAAAAATAAATAAATGAAAGGCCAGCTATATATAAGACACTTTTCTCACTTATCAAGTAAACTATGTTAGGTACATTAGCCCGAAAGAGAGTCATGATATTTCAACATTCTATTTTTCTAAATACTCCACTAACATCACTTAATACTCTCTGTCTAGCTGAAATTAAAATGCTTAAAAGATCCATTCAGCCTACCATAAGTTACAATAATGATATGAGTCAATTCTAATGTGCCATCAAAGCTGTGTAGTTCCCCGAAGTATCATCTATGCAGATTGCTGCTGCGCATACTCTGGAGGAGTTGGATTGTTGGAAAGGATAAGTTTGTCAATATATCTGAATTTCATCAATTTCATAACAGAAGTGATTATCAACTTGACCTTCTCAATGTAAAGTTTGAATCATAAATCAAGTAATGGTCAATTTCATGTTTCATGAATGAGCAGTAGACAGATAAATAAAGAGGTAAATATAACAGAAGAGAGAAATCAACTTAATAATCTTTTGCTTTACCTTAAATAAAGATTTCAAAACAAGAGAAAAAGAATAATACACTTTCGTGGTATTACAATCTATCATTTATATAACTTTTAAGATAATTTTATAATAGAATTATTTATCATTAATAGTTGGTTATGATTAAATGAAAATGTTACCTAATCAGTTCATCACATTTTTTCACTCAAAACAATCTTACAAAATATCAAATACCAACTTTGGCTATTTTTATAATTATTTGTGAACAAAATGTTTTATCAAACCAAATGAACCCTTAACTTCTCTCTCTTTGAAAAGAGAAAAACAATAGAAGAATGTGTACAAGAAGAATTGAACTACTCCTGACTGGGCGATAGAGGCTATGATATCATGTCAATGATTACATCCAGAAAGCTTAAGCTACTAAGTGAAGGCCTATACATGATTTTATATCTAACATTTTTTTTAAGGTATTCAATGTTTGCAGAGATATTAACCATTAAATTTATCTAAATAGAAACCTTATTAGGATGTGTTTTAAAAAACAGTTTAATTAAATAATTATTAATCAATTATCTCTTAGAAAAATGAGAGCTTATTATAAAGTTGACTGTGAAGCTTATTGAATAAAAATAAATAAATAAACAAACTTATTTTCCATTTACAAGATCAATAATTAAAAAAATTGAATAGTTTCATTCTTCACTTATGCAGATCACCACAGTCACCTTACTAATTCTCTCATTCAATCCGTTCCCAACATAAAACACTAATGATTGAGAAAATTAACCAAAATAAATTGCATTCCCAGCAAAAATGCATTTAATATAAAGTCTCGTGCAATAACAGATTATTTCTTCAAGCAACATTCAACATGATCGAGTTTTAAAAAGCACGCTGGTAACTGATATACAACCTCTCCAAATAGACCAGGTTGTAGCTTTGTCAGTGTTAGTTCAACTGAGGTGCATGCTCCTCCACACCAAACTGCCCATGAACTTATATCTCAAAGGAACAAACACTGATAGCAATAAGAAAGCAAAAAGTTTACCATAAAGAGTCTCTCATGTCAACATGCTCTTATTGATTGATTTGCACATTTTGCCCTTCAACATCATCAATGCAGTGACTACTGGTTGAAACTTCTCCAGAGACATTTTGGAGGACAGTGGTTTCTAGATGCCTAGTAGATCTTGATTCAGAGAATTCCATGGCTTGTGTTTCTTCATTGTTCTGTGACTGTTAGAGTTCCATGAACATTGATGAGTCATCTTAAATATTGAAAATAACCCCTTATGTAATGTAAGCAATTAATCAACTCAATAATTCTAAATCCTACTGCAACCTTCGTATGGTATGTATATATTGATTGCTTTTTAAATTTCCAAGACACTAAATATATTTACTTTTTTATTTAATACTTTCTTTACTAAAGTATTAGGAAGATTTGTAATAGAATATAGCTTTTCTCTAATCAATAATATGAATCCATTAATATATGTATGTTTACACTTAGAATTTAAATTATTGTATTGGATTCTCATTAACGATGATAAGATTGGAGTTATAAGGTTGGTCAGACTTGGTCTGGTGGTTAAATGGAGAAGGGGAGGAAGTGGTCATGAGTTCAATTCCTTCCCACTAACAAATTAACATCTAACATTTGTCAATAAAAAAAACAATGATCAAGATTTAAAAACTCTGTCTGACAAAGGAGTAGTAACTTGCAAACTCTCCTCGACCAACAGTTATCATTAAAACAGACCAAGTAAGAATTCAGTTATAAAAAAAGACCAAGACAAAATTATTGAAGCTACTCATACAGTCATACAAACATACATACACACATACACACATACATACCTGCATATCACATGAAGATTTAGCAGTCCTTAGTAGGGAGAAGCGGCAGAGAGGGCAGGTGGTGTGGCTGGCAAGCCAAAGATCAATGCAGTTCATATGGAATGAATGGCCACATGCAGGTATCTGTTGCAGCCTCTCCTCTGCCTGGTACTCCAAAAGGCACACTGAGCATCTGCAATAGAGCATCTCACAGATGAAGAAAGCAAAAGAGAACACAGTTTTCTAATCCAACAAATGAAGCTCAAAAGCTGAGAGTAGCACAAGCAAGCTCTATAGCAAATGTTTGGGAAATTTTTTTTTTAACTCACTGACATCAGTTGACATTAACTCTAGAACACTGAAACATTGTCCTGTTCTAAAGTGATTACTTAAAATCTACTACATCAGTGTATATAAGTGATGGACAATTCTCACCCCATACAAGAGTTAGATTTTGGGATGAATTACTCCTATCACGCCACCCATTATCGGACCACCTACAATGCTTGAAATATCCAATCTTTGACATTTGGGGAATAGGTGGGAGATCCTACATTAATTAGTGATATGACTAAAATAGTGTATATAAGTAGAGGGAAAATCTCATTCCTATGAATTAACTTTTATGGTTGAGTCATGTCCAAACCAGCGTTCTAAAGTTGTTATCAGATCAATCCTAGTAGTTGTTGGTGTTTCTTTCAAGTGAACTATTATTGGGCCATCATTGGACTACCTAGACTAGAAACATGCCCAATCCTCAATGTAAAGGGGTGTTGAAGATCCCATGTATATACCACTCTTAAGGAAGGTTATTGTTTTCAGCTTAAGATCAACAATAAGTGGGCAGCAACTCTTTTTTTATTTGAATTATTAGGTCCAAACCCAAATAAATTCTAAGATGATATAAAAACCTATCATATTAGTTGTTGTTTGGCTTGTAATATCATAAACTTGGCCAAATCGTAAAAATGAAAGAAATAAAACTCACTGAGTATCTCTGACAGAGAAGCTTTCCCTGTAGACAATAATAGGCAGCATCTCTCTGATTTCTTTGTTCAAGCCCAACTCGGCCTGGCAACAAGAAACAAATTAAAATAAATAAAACAAAAAGAAAGAAAGAAAGAAAGAAAGAAGCACATATATATATATACAGTGGAGATGGCATTGTGGTTGGGAAGGCGAAAGTGAGTGATCCAATGAAGCCTAGTTCGGGGTCGGAGGTAGAAGAGATAGACGAGAAAGAGGAGAACGAGACTGAAGAATATGGGAACACAGAAGACGAAAGCTCGGTAGAGTTTCAGTTCAGATCTGCTGCTGTTAGACCAACAACCACAAGAAGGGTCTGAGTCGGAACACGCACACGAAGACATCACTCACCGTAACATAACGAAAACGAAGATGAAGCGCGCTCCGTATGGACAAAATAATAATTGAAACGGCTACGACACATCAAATTGAATAACGTGTTACTTGTTACATTACAATTGCACATACAAACGGATAAATCGCCACTAATTAATTAATACTTTCTTCTGCTCCTTTATTTATTTTTATAAATATTCACTTTATCTTGGTTGCAAAAGAGGAATAATTCCCTTGCACCATTCCCTTAGACCAGCTATAATCACGTATCTAGATTAATTGAATGAATAATTGCATGAAGTCAACTTTTATAAATAATTATGATTCTATTTTTAATGCAATATTAATTATTTTTATTTTTATTTTTATTTATTATAATATTAATGATGAACAACAAAATTAAAAATCAATTAATAATGATAAAGTCAATTTATAAAGAAAAAAATGATAATGCCTTACACACTAAAATAAAATAATTTTATAGTGCCGTAACAGTGCCTTAAACAGTTTTATAAAAGGTTAAAATATGCTTTTTAGTTATTTGTATTTTTAAATTTTGTATTTATGTTTTTAGTGATTCAAAATGATAATTTCAATTATTTTCAAAAGGTTTAGTATATATATATATATATTAAACAAGATTTTGAACCTTTTTTTTTTCTTCCAGCTATGAGACATCAAACTTGTTCCATTATATCTATTTACATAAAATAAAGGCTATGAAATCAACCAAATAAATTTATTAGATATTTTTTTATTGCTTCTTATATTCACTTTTCAATCAATTTTCGTCATGATTATTACTTTTTATATTCAAACACCAATTGAGTTTTATGTACATAAATTTAATGAAATGTAGGTGAAACAAGTTTTAAGTTTTAAATCCATGTAATAGCATTCAAAAGTTGTCCCCTAAAACGATAATTGATTTAGAAACACTATTTTAATTTTCTTTAAAAGTATAATTAATTAAAATTAAATTTTTTAAAACATAAATATTCGAATTGAATATAATTTTAAACATACCAAATTAAATGTGTATTTATCTATTTATTATTTAAAAAAAAATAATTTAATCTTTAAATTATTTAAAATGTATAAGATCTTTCCATCTATTCAATTTGGGACAATGTTAAATGTTATGCAAATTTTGTTATTTACACATCCTATTATAATAAATACACTCTTCTTATGGTAACAAGGATGAGGAAAATAATAACAAAAGGCCTAATAGTAGAGGTGATAATGATTATGATAGTGAGGGAAAAGGACGGAAGGAGAATTACTATACTATGATTACTATTATATTGTTTTCTAATCTAACTCTCCTCTCTATAAGCAAATCACATCAACAATTGACCATGGTAGAGATATAATACTTACCCTATCTTATCCAATTATATCATATTCATCCAACAAGTCCTTTACTGATTACTATAAAAATTAAATTATATATATATATATATATATATATATATATTAATTAATTAGATGACACTCGTGTATAAAAATAATAATATATACTATTTATTTTATAAATAATTATAAATTAATATTTTTCACAAATAGTGAGCGTAAAGATTTTAACAAAATTAATTAATCAATTAAAAGTTATTCTATATATAACATTTTAAGTAATTATCATAAATTTAATTTTTGTCATCAACTCATCATCTTAATTTATAATTTAATAATAATGTAAAAATATTTTACATTACATTATAATAATTATATTTTAAATATTATATTAATTTCAAATGGTGTGGTAGTTTTAATTTCAAATTTAAAAAGAAATGCCGCGGGGTTGTGCATGTTCCCCACTAACCGTCACAAGTGCAAAGTGGGAAGCAAGAATCCTGTGCATTGCGTGCGCGTAGATCAAAAGACAAATGAAGGCAGCTATTGCCTAATGTCTCACTTCAAACATCGAAACGTCCCTGGCATGCGCAAGTGCATGGCGTATCCATGAGTCTGACCACATAGGAGCAAAATAAATATATAAATGAATTTGATCGAACCAGTTAGTTAATTCAGAAAGAAAAAGAAGAAGCATTGGAAATTATGGAAAGAGAGTTTGAGTTTGATGAGTATGAGTATGAGTATGAGAGAGGATACATAAAGAAGGGGCCATGGAGTAGTGAGGAAGATGAAGTGCTGTTGAGACACGTCAGCAAATATGGTCCTAGGGAATGGAGCTCCATTCGATCCAAAGGCTTCTTGCCCAGAACCGGAAAATCTTGTCGCCTTAGATGGGTTAATAAACTCAGACCCAACTTAAAGACGTACATTATTTCACTTATTCATTATTCTTGTTCATTTGTTCTGTACGTTATCCTATGTGTGAAGTATAAACATATATAGAATATTTGTTACTACTATTGTTGTTTCGAGTGTGTGTTGGTGTTTGTTTTCTTTTTATAATGAATTTTTGGAATGTAGTGGATGCAAGTTTACAGCGGAAGAAGAAAGGTTGGTGATAGAATTACAAGCACAATTTGGGAACAAATGGGCTAAAATTGCAACGTATTTGCAAGGGAGAACGGACAATGATGTGAAAAACTTTTGGAGCAGTAGGAGAAAGAGGCTGGAGAGGATGTTGCAGAAGCCACCAACTTCGTCAAAGCCGCAGAAAAACAAAGAAAAAACTCCTCTTAATCAAGTGCAAGTGGACAATAAGGTACAGGGTCATATCCTTAATTACTTCAAGACAAGATAGTGTTTCCGCACCACTGTCTATACACTTTACTAGAAAGAATGTAACGTAAATACCACAACATTACATTAGTCCCTCCCTCCTAGAGTTTAGGGGAATCCTAAAACTATGTTTGATTTAAAGTTAAAAATTATGTGTATGTGTTTCAATATAAATCCAACAGATAAAAATAAAATAAAATAAAAACAGAAACATGAGTTTTAATTCTTTTATAAAATGACTTTTGCTTACAAAGTCATTTTTCACCTAAGAATCAAACATGAACTTAATTGGTAACCATTAGATGAAGATTAGACCATTCATATTTTACTTTGATGTTCTATCTTAAATGTAATGTTCTATCTTAAACTTAGATGTCTCAACAATTATAATGTAGTAAGGTTTTAATATCTTTTATAAAATGTTTACATAAAAGATAAAAAATCATGAAGTTGGTAATCAAAATATGTGTATGTATATCTATTTCAGGTTCCTCCATGCAGTTCCAATAATCAGGTGGAGGAAATTCTTTCATACCCTACTTCCTATATGGAAAACACCCAAGTGTTCGAGATGATCAACCACCTTCCAGATTTGATAAGGCCAGACTATCAACAGTTGAAGAATGATAATTACCTCCTCAGTGCAGTTGAGGCTGAGGCCACCCCATTTCACACATTACCATCGTTTGAGTCTTCATCAGGGTACAACTTCCCTCTACTCCTCCCTAAACTTGAACCACTATTATTTGACTTTCCACTATTCCCAAAGTTCCAGGACCTTGTTCCTGAGCCCCTTGGTCCAAATTTCGTTGACGAGTTACAGGAGAAAAAATGTTCGGATGAATGTGTATGCAGCAGCAGCCAAAAGCTTGGACTCGAAGGAAATTCTCAAAGTACAAGTTCAAATGGCTTTTTCAAGGACTTTCCGAGCGACATTTTTGAATACTTTTGACTACATTCCAACCTCATCATAACAATATGAACTTTTTATTTTTAATTAAACTCTACTATGCCCAATGTGATCATCAGTTTGCTCTTATTTTATTACATGTACCATCCATTTGGTATATGTAGTCAATGCTATATTTCTGTAACTTGCCAATGTATGAACTTATAACCGGGTCATTTTATTCGATCAAGGAAAAACTCAAGCTACACTATCTAATTAGTTATAAGATATAAATGATCCATTCTACTACAGTGTACCAATCTGACCTTTATTTATATATATGAATATATGAAATACATGACTTTACGTGAGCTATAAATAAAGATCACAAAACAAATATCACATATCATCAATCCAAGCGAAAGTCCACAATAACGCAGCACATTCGTGACAAGAATTTCTGCAAGCAATACATAATAGATGTACAGCCTATACAATACTTTCGCTACTTTTACCTACTTTCTGAAGTAAAACGGTCACTCCCCTAAAAGCAAAACACATCGAAAATTAGATAGGGATTATCACTGAAACTGAACCAGTAATATCCAACATCTTTTCGCAGCGTGATGATTGTGGATAACTTCAAATATAGTTGCTAATAATCATCTTCATGACCGGATTGGAAAAAAAAAACATTCCAAGTCTAATATCCAAGTCAACCAATAAATACAGGACTAGGAATAAAGCAATTCATTTCCAGACTGTCTCATTTGCATCTGTGAAAATTGCATTATGATGTTCTATGAGCAACTGAACAACCTCAATTGCACCAAAGTCTAATGGCGTGCCATCATCCAAAGGAATAGGAGATGATGCATCTATGACTTCACCATCATCTGCAGCAAAAGAAACAAGAAAAGAATCCAATCAGCACGAATCCTACAAATGTATAATCTGCATTATATTCTGCAGTCGATTTCTTAAAAAATTGACATGTTTTAGCATCATTTTGCTTACCAGCAAGCATGTCCCAGGCAGTATATGAACCAGGTGGTGGATCCACACTCTTTTTGGAAGGACTTTTCGACATCTGATTCCAGTATTGACGATAAAATTCAGGTCTCCGTTCTTTTTGCCACATAATAACAGGTGTCATTTCCATAGCAAGGCTCCGAGCATCCATCTAGAGAAAATCAACAATGTTGATCATGCTACTCAAATCCAACTTGTATTTAGTAACAAGCAAGTAATGACTATGACATTACTCTTATGGTCACCCAAGTGATGGGAAACCAAAAAATGCAAGCATGAAAATGATCATATTGCAGGGACTGAGGAAAGCAGCTAACTATAACAAAGCAAGTTATGCATCTACGAAAACAGTGATATTTCCTTTCCACTTTTAGATTAAGAGGAGAAAATAGTGATATTAGCGGAAGAAAAAAAAATATTAGAAGAGAAAAACACAATAAACTGACCACAGCAAATCCTTCAAGAAGCAAAAAGTACAGAAACATAAATATTTAAGCTCTTCAAATCCTACAACAAAACTCCAACATAACCATCAGCAGAAAGCCCAAAAAATGCTAGGAAACAATCTTATCCCAAAGAATATAAAACTATAAAATACGCTAACTGAAAAGTGAAAACATTATTTATAAACTCAAAAACTTCAAATGATAATGATGATAACAAAACAGAAAATAAAATGCATAGATTCAATTCCTTTTTCATATATGTTTCAAAAGCTATTTGCATAGCAATGTGGACATTATTTATAAGGAAAAGAAACTTGCCATGAGATTCTACCACATATGGTTCATTAATCAATGAACAAATATAAGTGCTCACCAGGCATATGAAACCCAATCTCCCACCCATCCCTGCTCTGACTAAACAAACACACATGCCCATGTAGGAAATCTCCTACCTTATTGAGAAGTGACTTCTGGCTAACACGGAGTAGAAGTGCTGTTATAAACTCCAAAGTCATGTAGTTTACACTGGAAAGCCCCTTGAGTATGTTTCTCATGGAATATATACTGGATCGGGCACCTCTAATCTCATTATAAAGCTCTAATGTGGTTAGTGGCTCAGGAAGGCTAGCAAGATAATATTTTACAAGAGCTGCTACATCAACAGGATTTGTGCCTTCTGGCACTGAAGCAGTATAATCTGCAACATGCAATTATAGTAGCAAGTATCTCAACATCCAAATATAATAACTCAGACATACCCATTACTGAAAGAATGATTGAATTACCTTGGTTGTATAGGGAAACCAGCTGGTGAATAACCTTTTTATCTCCTTCAGATTTAAAAAGATGTGGCGAGTTCAATCCTGCTTAAAATAAAAATAATGAAATTACTATTGGATCAAAATGATTTTTTAAAAAAACTATTGGATCAAAATAAAACTTCAATAAATAAATAAAACATAAAACTGATCCATGGATATGGAGCCTTACTCTAGAAACAGCTACCTGAAACTATAAGATATTCTGCACAATTGACCAATATCTGAGGAATAGGTTTGCAGAAATCTTGCCTTTGCACAGTAATCTCAATAGGAACTCCAAATACTGGGGTAAAGATAAGTGAACAATTAAGTACCATTATGCAGACAACAAATTTTAAATATAAAGGAAAAACCTACAAACAAACAAAGAATGCTACACTGCTATATAACTTAATAATCAAAATGGAATTCATCCCAATATGTCCGGTGGAAACAATGGAAGTAATTCTACATAGCCAGCAAAAGACTGTTATGCATGAAAAGAACTGCTCTTTTCTCAGTCATGTAATTTGAGAAACTTACCATCAGTGCTTGCAACTCCCTGCAAAAGAAAATTATAGTAAGAATGTTTGCAAATGAAGTATACGGTAAAAAAAAAAAAGGTCAAAGTTAGCCCAATGTCATTTACCTTTTGCCATCTTTCAATATCTGTCAAGATAGTCTTACTTTTTTGTGCTGTTATTTTTGCCACCTGAAATAAATGAACATGATGGTAAATCAGAAAGATAAGTAAAGGATGAGCATCAAAACAAAAGAAAAATTGAAAAATCCATTTACCAAGTCCAGAATAACAGCCTTAAACAATCTACAACCCAACCATGGGCTATCCAACATACAACTGACAGAATTATATAATCCAGAATCACTTTGGATAAGGCACTCCCTTTACCCAAATGAAAGGATTACAAGTAACAATAAAATAAAACCCCCAGAATAAGACACTGTTTGTTTGTTTTTTTCCATTTTTTAGTTGATATATTTTCGCTATCAATTCCAGCAAAAATTACCTAATCATTATGATTTTATCCCTTTCTAAAAATTCATCCATCAGAATCTCAAATCATTTACTCAACTACATTACCTCTTCAACCTTGGACTTTCCCTCAACCACCTTCTCCTTTGTCCCCGAGAAGCCTCTCCTCAGGAGCGTACCAGTTGTAGCAGCAGCTGATATGAAACGATCCTGCACAGCGTGTCTAGTGGATGGCTGCTGAAGAAGTGCCCATCGACTCTTCACCATCGATCCCACTCGTCCTGCCACTTCGGCCACATTACTCTTTGTATCCTTGGTGGCCTCACCAACAAATGTTCCAGCTGATTCCTTAGCTTCTTTCAGCTTGACCCCTACACGAATCAAACAAACCCATATTTGAATTTTGAAGAAACATAGACCAGAAAAGTCCTTGTTTCCATAAATTTCTCAACAAGTACTTGCCAGAGAAGGAAATAAGAAGGTAAGATGAATTTTCTCATGTTGGTTAAAATTAACTTATGCATAAGTGAAGAGAGTTTAATAGTGATTCACTAATTTTACAGCCGTTGGACAATCACAACCCACTTAGAAAAGTCAACAGACTTTTCATACATGGAGGGGTTGTGATTTTCCGACACTATGTAAAACTGTCAGTGCAGCGATTTAGTGAAAGATACCCGAGGAAGAAAAGAAACCAGCAGCCTTGTCTTGCCACTGAGGAGAGATGATGGAAGGCATTGAAGCAGAAGCTATTATGAACAAAATCAAACAATCAGTTGTTACTTGATCCTGCTGCATAGAAGTGAAGCCATAAAAAAAGACAAGAGTCAACAACAGTAATTGACAAAACTCTACTCCTTAAGAAACAGAATCAATCAAGTTAGTTGTTTTCGACACATCGATATGTTCAAAAATCAAAATCATCAGTCAATCAAACCCATAAAAAAATCTTTTATATATATATATATATATATATATAAGCGCACAATCATAGCATCAACAACAAATAATCTGTGTAGTAAAAGGCAAAGAAGAGAATCGATGAGAAAAGAGAATCTGATGGGAAAAGGGAAGAGTAAACGAAAGGGAGTGAAAGAAAATCCCTATACGAATTAGAGAGAGAATCGGATCATCAAAGTTACCTTGCGAAACGAAAGCTGAGAGAGAGAGAGAGAAATTGGAGTTTTGGGAAAAGATGGCAGCAGAAGCAAAAACAGATGACAGAAATATGATATGGGACTGCTCTGACTAAGTCCGAGGATCAACGTAGCACCAAACTAGAATAACAGTACTTGTTTTGTCTTTCACTCCCATCACTTTCCTTTTTTTTTTTTTTCATGATATATTTTTATTTTATATTAGTATATATCTTCTATGATACATAAAATAAATATTTATTTTATATACGTAAGATTTATTATAAATATATATTAAATTTTAAAAAAAGTTATATTGTAAGATAAATTGTTTTTAATTATTGACGATTTATATTATTGATGATTTATAAAAAAAAATTACTAAAAATAAAGATGAAAAAGATAAAAGTTTAAAATAATAAAAGACCTCGTTGAAAAAACAATTATAAAAATATTATGTTTGAAGAATAACTCTTAAAAATACTCTTATTTGATATATTTATTCGTTTTTTGGTACAAAATTTTAATATAATTATTCTAATTTATAAATAGTGAGAAATTTAATTCATGCACAGAAATACAATAAATATATATATATATATATATATATATATATATATATATAATTATGAAAAAAAAACCCACAAATTCATTTGATTTGTTAAATTTATTATAGGGATGTGATGGTAGTTTTGGATATATATTTTAAAAAAGTAAAATAAAATACTTTTCTCTCAATGTTGATAAAAAAAATAAAAATTTAATAAGATAAGCTTCATCTATGTTGATAAATATTGTGCAGAGGGAAATTATGATTTCTTTCAACAATCTCACCAATGATCTGTTAATAATCGTTATTGACGGACTTGTGATAAACCATAATGATATCTCTCTCTCCCTTCTCTTTTATTATTGTGTCAATTTTATAACTCCTTATAGCATTATGGTTACTAATGCTATTCAACAATATTATGGATTATGATTTCCTAGACACAAATTCAAAGCTCCGGTTGTTTTTCGTATGAAATGTTAAACAAAATATGCTGACAAAAAAAGTGTTCAACTTAGTACAATATACAACTTTTTTTTTTTCATAGCAAGAGACTTATTTCATTTCATTAATAATATGATGAATATAGTGAGGTAATAAATTAAATTGATGTGCACTAGTAAAAATCTAGACATCTTACTAATGAGCAACTTTATTTATAAAACTCACATGGGAGTTATCAATCAATCTAAAAGCATTGTTACAAGCTGCTACTATCAAATCAATTTTTTTTTATTCAAAACAGTATCTGAGTGGACCAAATCAACTACTTGCTTATAATTCATTAAAAAATAAAATTATTGAAGTCGAGAGTGTCAACCCAAGTGATGACGGTATGGAGTGTTGCTTCTGCTGTGTGAAGCCGGCCAGTGTTGAAGGACGATCGTGCAGCGATGAAGCGACATTATGAATCTCTGAATAATGCTCTCATTCCAAACTATCTAGAATCAGCAAAGATAGATGTGTCACTTGAGGTAATTTTCTGGTGGTTTTTATGCTTCTTTCAAAATCGTAGGTTGAAAGGGAGTAAGGGACATAAAAGTCATTACACTTGGTAGCCAGCATAAGCATTGAAGAAATCATACTTGTTAAATGATTTTCTTTACAAACAACCTAGAAAATGATGTGTGGCTGTTTTTAGTTTTCTAAAATAATCGTTTTGCAGTGATATACCTCTGATACATTTTGTTTGTCTTTTCAGTTTTTGATTTAGAAATTCTTTAATTTGCAAACACTACAGAAACTTTCTGGGGTGTTTTTTTTTTTCTTCTTTCAAAAAAAAAAAAAAAAACTAAAGTTCAATGAAGAATAACATAAACACACCTCCTCAGCCCATGAACTTCAATAATGATTAGTGATACAAGACAGGTACACAAGTCGGAGTGAAAGATGTGGAGGAAATTTGAATTCACTGCAGTTTGAAAAAGTGCAATTTCCATTTACATTCCAAGAAACCTTTTCTCGAGTATTGTATCAACTTGAGTGTTAGATGAAACCGGAAAACAATTGAAATGATGAAAACAGAGACAACAAACACTTGTACCAAATTCATGTCTCGTCTCATGCAACAAAACACTACACTCAAGCTAGGACTACAAAATAGGAGAAGTGAATAAGAATTATTGTCTCTTTTGGTTTTTAATTAAAATACTTCCTGGACTCTTCTCTCTCTTTTACTTAGTTGTGTATAAATACAATTAATTAAGAATATTCTAGTTTAGAAATAACTAATGCAAGGGACAACATGGATTGGGTCTTATGAGAAGGACAAAACATCACTTTTAATTTTTGTTTTGTAAATAAAAACAAAAAGAGTACTTATTTTAAAAATAATTTTCAAAACTTAAAATAGACTTTAGATGAAAAATTAATTTTAGTGGCTTGAAATTATTTAAGAGAAAAAAAAATCAATTTTTAAAATCAAAAAGTGAGGGAAAAAAGGTCCTAAATAGTATCATAAGAAAATAAAAATAAATGAAAAAAGACCAAAGCAGAGAACGTGTTTGATATGATATCTATTTTTAAAAATTGTTTTTAGTCTTCAAAAACTAAAGTATAGAAAAAAAAAATTAATTTGATTGGTGAGATCAATTTTTCCAGTTATCTTAAAATGGAAGTAGCTGCCAATGCAATTTTTTTATAGTTATTTCTACTCTATAAGGACAAATAATTATTTTTTATTTGATAAGTGGGTTCATTGTATAAATTTAAAAGTACAAAAAGTAAAAATCTAATATATTGTAACTTATGAAAGTGAGGGATGCAAGTAAGTAGGCACCTGAAATCAACATGGGTCCGTCATTATTCGTGTATGTTAATCAAAAAACAGTTTCACAGAGGCAGAAACAGGTGACTAACTTAACTCAAATCCAACAAATATTTTAGTGAAAAACTAAAAATCTTGTTGTCAGTGTCATCGAGAAGTGAGAAGGGTAGCATCAAAATATAAGTGGAGGGGTCTATTTTGTGGAAGAAAACATAAAAGTTTGAATGAGAGTAGTAAGAGTCAGTCAAGTGTGCTATGGAGAAACTAACTTGGCTTGGAATTCCAAGGAATCTGCATGTGTTGGATTCATGGTACCGTGTCAAATGTTACCTTTCTATTCGTTTAAGCTAAGGACTAAGGAGTAAGAAGGACAGCCTCATATCTTTAACATAGGACAATGTATGTATCTTGCTATAAATGATGTTGGGAGGAATCACAACATTACAATGGCCTCCTCAACTTTACTTCATTCCTATTCTCTGCTTCTTCTAATTCTCACATCTGTGTTTAGCTTTATTACTTCAAAATGTTGTGTAAGCTTAAACTCCACTCTAGCCACTCCATTGAATTCACCGTCGGGGCAATTTGCCTTTGGTTTCAAAGTGTTTTATTGGACAACAATGAATTCAAGTCCGTGCTTGCTGTTTGGTTTGCCAAAGACCCCAACAGAACCATAGTATGGTACACAAAGAAACCAATACAAAGTCCTGGTTTTACTTCAGGGTCCACAGTGAAACTAACAAGCAAAGGAATTGCAGTGTATGACCATAATAAGATCCTGTGGCAACGTCCAGAAAAAAACACTATTGCCTCAGTATCATGTGCTTCTATGTTAGACAATGGAAGTTTTGTGCTTCTGGATGCAAATGGAAAACAGGTTTGGGAGAGTTTTGAAGAGCCCACAGATATCATTTTGCCTGGTCAGAATCTGGCTAAGCCTAAAACACTTCAGAGCACGTCAATCTGACACCAGTTATAATGATGGGGATTTTGTACTCGAGTGGCAGTCAGATAGCAATTTGGTTCTCTATTATAACAAAACTTCAATACCTGAAGCTGAAGCTGGAGTTGAAGCTGAAGCTGAAGCATACTGGTCCACGTCTAATACTTTCAGAACGAAATCACAGCTCTACTTCGATGACTCTGGACACATGTACATCACAAATGACACGGGAACAGTTATCAGTGAAGTCCTAAACGGTGGTGGATCAAAACATTTCTTGCACATGGCTAGAATTGATCCTGATGGGATTTTCAGACTATATCGACACCGCAAAGGTGAGTGAGTACCTATATGAAGTCCCAATATTTTCACTTGTTTCACCGTATCCAATACTTGTGCATACGTATCTCTTAAGTATCCAAACTCTTTAAAAAGTTATAAAAGTCTAATACAACTGTATATGAGATATTCATATTAGAAGCATGTTCTTAGTAATGTCTAAGAAGTATGTTCTTAATTTGGATTCTTAAAATTGCAATTATATATTTATTATGCTTTATAAATATTTACACATGTAGATTCTTTTCTTACACATATTGTATCTTGTATAAATTTAGAATAATCATATCGTTGTGTCTAATACACGTATTGTTATCGTCTCTGATATACACGTATTGTATCTATGCATCATAGATGAGAACACAGTTGCTGATAGGTGCAGTTCTGGGTGGTGGCGTGTGGTGCAGCAACATCCTCAAGATATTTGCCTTTCCTTCATAAGGCAAACTGGGAATGTTATCTGCGGTTATAACAGTTACTGCATTACCATCAATGGGAAGCCTGGTTGTGAGTGCCCGGATCATTATTCTCCTTTCAAACATGACAATCTAACAGGTTGCAGACCAGATTTTCCCCTGCCTAGCTGCAACAAAGACGGGTGGGAACAGAATAAGGATATTGTAGATTTCAATGAGTATCAAAATTTGGACTGGCCTCTCTCTGATTATGACAAGTTGGTTGGAATTGCAATGGACAAGGATATGTGTAGACAAAAGTGTCTTGAAGATTGCTTTTGTGTTGTGGCCATATACGATGATGGATGATGTTGGAAGAAGAAGTGTCCTTTGAGCAATGGAAAGAAACACCTTAATATTACTAGAATAGCTCTTGTCAAGGTGCCTAAAATAGATTTGAACAAGGTTGGGAGAGAAAAGTCCCCCCTTGTGCTTATCTTATCAATACTGCTTGGGAGCTCTCTGTTCTTCAATATCCTTCTATTTGTTGCCTTGTTTGTAGCTTTTTACCTTTTCTACCATAGGAAACTTTTGAATCTAAACATTCCAGCAACAACAACAAGGTGTTTTACGTACAAGGAGCTTGAAGAAGCAACCACGGGGTTCAAACAAATATTGGGTCGAGGTGCTTTTGGAACGGTCTATAAAGGGGTGTTGACATCAGATACAAGCAGGTATGTTGCTGTGAAGAGGCTAGATAAGGTGGTGCAAGAAGGGGAAAAGGAGTTCAAAACAGAAGTGAGTGTGATTGGACAAACTCACCATAGGAATTTGGTTCGTTTACTTGGTTATTGTGATCAAGGGGAGCATCGTCTTCTCGTGTATGAGTACATGAACAATGACTCCTTGTCTAGCTTTCTCTTTGGGATCTCGAGGCCTCATTGGAACCAAAGAGTGCAAATTGCTTTGGGGATTGCAAGAGGTCTCACATATTTGCATGAAGAGTGCAGCACTCAGATAATTCATTGTGACATAAAGCCTCAAAATATACTCTTAGATGAGTTGTTCACGCCTAGGATTGCTGATTTTGGTTTGGCAAAGTTGTTGTTGGCTGAACAATCTAAAGCTGCTAAGATGAGTTTGAGAGGGACAATTGGTTACTTTGCGCCTGAATGGTTTAGGAAAGCTTTAATCACAACTAAAGTAGATGTTTATAGTTTTGGGGTAGTGTTGTTAGAGATCATATGTTGCAAGTCAAGTGTTGCCTTTGCGATGGCTAGTGAAGAAGAGGCACTTATAGATTGGGCATATCGTTGTTATAGCCAAGGGAAGGTTGCTAAGTTGGTAGGAAATGATGAGGAGGCAAAAAATGACATAAAAATGGTGGAAAAGCATGTGATGGTAGCAATTTGGTGCATTCAAGAGGATCCTTCGCTGAGACCTTCCATGAAAAAGGTTACCCAAATGCTTGAGGGTGTGACTACAGTTTCTGTGCCACCTCGACCTTCCATATTCAGTTCATCGTCTTTTGAAACTTCACTCACTCAGTAACTATTGTTTTCTATTGTCGTAGTTCTTGGTTATTTTTATTTTATTTTATTTTTCTTTTAAGAATGTTTATTCTGTACTGAGATTGTTAATTTATAGTGTTAGTTGCATGCATGATTGAGTCTATTGAGTTGTAAAAATGGTTTTCTGCAGAAGTAGCAGTTGTTGTTTTTTTTTGCTCAGCAAAAGTAGCAGTTGTTGTTGTTGTTACACTTGGTAGCTGCCACTGAAGAAATCACACTGATTAAATGATTTTCTTTACAAACAATCTAGAAAATGATATTAATGCTTGATGCTAATATCTGAGCTGAATTGATATAGATAATTTCTAGGAAACTCACTGGAATAACGCGTCACGAATTGCACTATCAATTTGAAGTTCAAAGTTTAACATCCAAAAGTAGGACATATATACTAATTACTAAATTTGCATTTGTAATCATAGGAAAAAATATGCATTTTGGTTTACTTAAAAAAAAAAATTGCTATACATTTTGTATTTCAATATGAACCGCTAATAGTATGATCCAAAACTAAATCCATTAAATCGTCAGCAGAAAATACAATTTGTCACTGAATTTGTTAATAGCCAATAATAGTTTATTGAATCAAGTGCTGTAGTCAATATATTTAAATGGTTCAACGTTGATGAATTTTTCAAGGAACAAACTCAAATTATAAAACACTTTTCATTTTATGTCGGGTTCTGTGTGTCTGTTATCTGTTGCAATGGAAGTTATTGTTGTGGTTCTCTAGTTAGTTCTTATTATAATAGATTAATTAATGTAATGTATCATAATCACTGTAGCTAAATAAAACAGAGTAATTTATTTTGACTTGTGTAAAAAATAATAATTAATTGTTAGCTTTTGTAAAAGAAAAATTAATTGTTAGCATCAGCTAAAGTAAAGGAAGAAAAAGTAAAAGGGGCATATTTTTTGTTACCTGTCTTCCACCAATAATTTAGGATCTGAAACACAGGCTTCATCTTCCCCTTATGCAAAAGAATTGTTAGAACATAGAAACTCATATCAATTGCTTCTATAACATTTGATTCCTCTTAATTTTTTGTTTTTTGAGTTTTGACACACACAACACACAGGAAGCACAATGGATGCCACTCATTCCATGTTCTGTAACAATGATCTGGTTAACCCCCTAAGCTCAATGGGCATGCAAGTGTCATGCATTCTTGTTGTGTCACATGTCTTCAACGTTGTGTTTAGGACAGTGGGTCAACCTGGACCACTTGCACAAATCCTGGTAATAAACTGATAATCAATCACCAATCACCTTAATTTTGTTAATGAATAATGATAATGATGTTTCTAAATTATTGGTAAAAACAGTGTTAGCCACACTTTTCCTAACATTTGACATTTTCTATTGATTGATTGAAATTTATTTGAAATCATTAATTTTAGTGTATCTCACATGTATTCTATGTATTTATTTCCTGATGTAATTGATTTTAATCAAAATTGATGAGTTCAAACAATGACAAAGAGAATAGTGGTGCAATTGAAGTATGATGATTATTAAGTACTCTTGTTGCATTGTTGAACAGGCTGGATTAGTGCTAGGTCCAATGTCACACATTGAGTATATAAAGGCCACATTCTTCCCTGCCAGTTCAATAAATTACTATGAAGTTGTGAGCTTCTTCTGCCGCATCCATTTTATGTTTTTATTCGGGTTAGAGATGAACATTCACTACACCATGCGCAATCTACGCATAGTAAGC
Source organism: Amphicarpaea edgeworthii (assembly GCA_014843725.1). NCBI lineage: Eukaryota > Viridiplantae > Streptophyta > Magnoliopsida > Fabales > Fabaceae > Amphicarpaea > Amphicarpaea edgeworthii. The sequence continues at coordinate 27,031,376 of CM026325.1, read as the reverse complement.
ATAGTAGCCTGTGGTGGTGCAGTAATGGGTGGCATTTTTGGTCTATCTGTCTCATTCTACTTGCACCAAGAGCTAAACACCATTGACAATGCCCCATTGTATTATTTCTGTATGATCATTATGCTAGTGGTGTCATACACAAGCTCCCCTATGGTGATTCGTCTGGCAGCAGAGTTGAGGTTTGCAGCATCCGATGTGGGGCGACTCGCGGTGTCTTCAGCATTGATCACAGAAATGGGGTGCTTGATTTTCTTCAATGTGATGGTTAACTGGAGAAAACCAAACCACATTTCCGCTGGCTTAGGTTGCCTTATAATCACTGCATTGGTGGTTTTCATAAACAGGTACTTAGCCGTTTGGTTAAACGCGAGAAATCGAAACCAGAAATACCTCAAGGCTCCTGAGTTGTTGCTCATTCTGCTCCTCCTCCTCACTAGCTCAATGATTATAGAAATCTGGGGTTACAACAGTATTATTAATTGTTTCATCATTGGTGTGTTGTTTCCTAAGGAAGGTAAAACAGCTAGAACATTGTTACATAAACTTGGTTATTCTATTTATAACTTTGTACTTCCAGTCTATTTTGGGTACTTAGGCTTACAGTGTGACCTGATAAATGTCTTCAAGAGTTTGGAGCGTGCAGCCAATATGGCCATTTTGATATTATTAAGCATTGGAAGCAAGCTTGGTGGTACTCTTATAGTTTGCCGCTACCTTAAAATTCCTACTAGTGAAGGGATTTTTCTTGGCTTCATATTGAACACTAGAGGTTATGCTGATCTTCTGTTTATTGGTGCAGCAGCAAAGCAAGTAATTGTGAGTATCTCTCTTGACTTGGTTGAATTGGGTTTTATTTAATTTCTACTTAATTCATTGGCTTAATTGTTAAGAAGTCTATCCAAATAGAGTCTTAATAAAAAAATAAAAAATCTAAATATACTAATTGAATGACTCTTGTGTTGATTTACAGACTTTTGATTCAGAAGCATACAATGTTCTGTTGGTATCGATAGTGCTTAACACAATAATATCAGGAGTAGTTGTGGCTTTTCTAGTAAGAGGGGAAGAGAAAATGTTTTCAAACAACTACACTGCAATTGAGCCACAGCAAACAGAGGACGAGCTTCGAATTCTGGCTTGTGTGTATGACCCTCGTCAGGTATCTGCAATACTAGCCTCAGTACTAGCAATAAATGGCTCTAGAATATCACCATCCACCACTTACTTAATGCACCTAATAGAGCTTGTGAAGAAGATCAAATCCAACCTGTTGTACCATGAGAAAGAAAACGCTGACCTCAGCGACGACGAGGACTACGGCGGCAACGATGTGGTGGAGATCAACAATGCCTTAGATACCTTCACTTCAGAAGCAAACATTCTAGTGCATCAGAGAAGGGCAGTGTCTTCTTTCCCATCTTTGTATGAAGATGTGTGCAATGAGGCAGAAGATCTTCAAGTGTCGATTATTCTACTCCCTTTCCACAAGCACCAACGCATTGATGGGAAATTGGAGTGTGGGAAAGAGGGTATAAGGATCACTAATCAGAAGGTGCTAAGACATTCACCTTGTTCAGTTGGTATCATAGTGGAAAGAGGTCTTGCAAGGGTACCTGGCTTCTCTCAACTAGTGGCATCTGAAGCCATACAGAACGTTGCAACACTCTTCTTTGGGGGCCCTGATGACCGTGAGGCCATTGCTTGGAGCCTACGCATCTCTGGGAGCCCACGTGTCAATTTGACAATCATAAGATTCTTGCTCAACTCTTCGTCGAACACTGAACTGATTCAGAGCGGAGAATCCGAGGACAAGGAGATCTTGATGTCGTTGTCCGGGGAGGAGACTGTGAATGAGGTTGACAACACCTTCATGGTTGATTTTTATAACAGGTGTGTTACTTGTTTACATAACACGCTATTTGTCTACATGACAATTGACGATAAACACGTAACTAACACATAATAATCTAGTGTATACACTGATTTTTCCTATATTCCTTTTTCCCGCTTCTTCCTTCAACCATCAAATCAATCTTTATAACTCTTGTATAACAGGTATGTGACTTCTGGCCAAATAGGGTATGTGGAGAAGTTTGTGAAGGATGGTGCAGAAACAGTGGAGTCTTTGAAAGAGATAGGGGACATGTACTCTTTGTTTATAGTAGGAAAAGGTGGTAGAGGACAGAGTTCATTAACCATTGGAATGAGTGATTGGGAAGAGTGTCCAGAACTTGGAACAGTTGGTGATGTCTTGGCCTCTTCAGACTTTGATATTCATGGCTCGATTTTGATCGTTCAACAACATAGAGATGCCAAGAAAGGCCTACTGCATGATTAGCTTTATGAATACGGTGTACATATTATATTATAGAACAGTTTTTTTTTCTTTTCAACCATGTATTTAATTAAAGAAAAAAATGCTCAACTTTTTTCTTAAACTCTGTACATTTTAATTACTTTTTTTTTTTTTTTTAAGTTTCAGGTATCTAGCTTATGATGGAGAAATTAGTAATTGAGTAGGGTATTTCATTTAAATAAAATATTTATTATTATTTCCATATGACTAAGTTTGAGAGGGTGTGCGCTTTCAAATAGAACAACAGATATGTGATATGATGATTTATTTCAGTTAACAGTGCTTTTGTGCATGTTAGTTTTAGGCTTGATTTGAATGTTAATGTGATTTTATTTTAAAGTTTGTGATTTGTGAGTGAGTATATAACTTTTATATTGAAAAGTTCACTTTATTGGTTCAATACATCTTTGAAAGTGTATACAAACACAAATGTATATATTTTGAACATGATTTTCAATAAAAATCTTCCTATTACTGATTCTTTAACCCGTATTCTAACTAAAAAGCAATAATTAGGAATATCTATAACTTTTATTAATTTTTGAAAGAATGCAAAGATACTCTTCCTTACTACTTCCATCTTATTTTGTAATTAGTTATGGATTTTGCTAACTAATCCATCACTAATGTTGAAGATGATTTCTAATTAATTGATAAGGTTTATATTCACAGTAGATACTTATTAAATTCTAAAATTTATAATAATATAAAAAGTTATACTATTTTAAAAATGATTATCAATGACTTAAGAAAAAAAATAAAAAATGGCGGCACGTGTAATTGACGAAGAAAATGCTAACAGAGTAATTTTGGTACTGACCGAAAAGTGAGAACAAATGTCACTTTGGAGGTTATTGAGAGTCCAGAATCCTAGTCTCTGTATATTGCTCACTCCAACAACCCCAACTCTTTCGTCTTTACCTTTGACCAGAAACAAATCAACACTCACAACGAAGGCTTCACTATCATCAGACATGGTGAAAGCGATCAGAGTTCACGAATTCGGTGGCCCTCCGGTAAATCAATTCATTTCTTCTTCTCTTTCTCTCTCTCTCTAACAAATGCATTCATTACTCAGTTGAGTGTCCTTTGACAGGTTCTGAAGTGGGAGGACGTGGAAATCGGAGAGCCCCAAGAAGGCGAGGTTCGCGTGAGGAACAAAGCGGTTGGGGTTAATTTCATTGATGTCTACTTTCGCAAAGGAGTTTACAAACCCTCTTCTTTTCCATTCACTCCAGGTGCCCCCTTTGTTCTTCATTCTCTTATATTCTGTTTGTACTCTAGAGACATTTGATTTGTTACTTTGAATTCCCAAGGTATGGAAGGTGTTGGGGTTGTGACAGCTGTGGGTGGTGGACTGACTGGTAGGCAGGTTGGAGATGTTGTAGCTTATGCAGGTCAACCAATGGGCTCATATGCTGAAGAGCAGATACTTCCTGCAAATAAACTAGTCCCTGTCCCTTCCTCCCTTGACCCACCTGTTGTAGCATCCATCATGCTCAAGGGCATGACAACTCACTTTTTGCTTCGCCGCTGTTTCAAGGTACTATCATTTTACAATCATCAATTTTAGTTTTTGAATAGCTCTATCTATTATTAATTAGCTTTCTAATTTACTTCATATACCTAGTCCTGTTTTCATTAGCTTAGTTGCAGCAGTAACTAGTCATGAAGCATTTTTGTCCCTTCTGAATCTGCTTATTAGTTGGGTGGCCCAAGAATGGTATTATATCTCTAATGTCCAGTAACCGGTTCCGTCTGCTGTGCTTTCTTCCATTGGTGTTTCTTTTCTTCACTAGAACTTAGCATTTTCTGGCCCTATTCCTTCAGTTTCTGCCATTTTCCATATCAGACTTTAGTATATTAACTTATGAATTCGTGTTTGATCCTGAAATCATTCTCTTAATTTGTCCCTAGCTTGATAATTAACAAAGAATCTTGTACATATCACATTACAGGTTGAACCTGGCCACACAATTCTTGTCCATGCCGCAGCTGGTGGAGTTGGATCCCTATTGTGCCAGTGGGCAAATGCTCTCGGTGCAACTGTTATAGGAGCTGTGTCCAACAAAGAAAAGGCAGCTCAAGCCAAGGAGGATGGATGCCATCATGTTATAATCTACAAAGAAGAGGATTTTGTTGCCCGCGTCAATGAAATTACGTCAAGCAATGGAGTTGAAGTAGTCTACGATTCTGTAGGAAAGGATACCTTTGAGGTACTACCTATTCTATGCTATATACTACACCCAAATGAAATTTCAAAATTAAATAGTTGGTAATTGAGTGGAATAATAAAGTTATTAGGCTTAAATAGCATTTTAGTCATTGTAATATACAGCCTTCTTGGTTTTAGTCCCTTAAAATATTAATTATTCGTTTTAATCCCTAATATATTAGATTTTTGGCTTTTGCTCCTTGTTTGATAGTAATCCCTATAATATTTGGTTCATGTTGAATTAGTTTTTATAATATGTTGGCTATATTGATCTAGTCCGTAAAATATGACATCTCTTTTATTTGACAAGGATTAATTCAACATGTATCAAATATTGTAGAGACTAAAATCAAATAGCAAAGACCAAAAGCAAAAGCTCTTAATTTCCAGGGATTAAAATGGTGTATACTATGGGAAATAAAAAGTTATTTGAGCCAAATTATTAATATTGTGTTGTGCATGGATGATTGGATGTATCCATCAGAAGTTGCTTATTTCTGTTCCTTTACTATTCCTTCTATTATGGTAATTGGGTACGTAGATATGTGATTTGCTTTATAATTAATAATTCAGTCAATCACATCATCATTAATTAAAACTAAACACCAACTAGGTCCTAGATATAGTGATTATTGTTCTCCATCTACATAGTACATATGAACTCAGGTCCTAATGAAGAACTCTACTTTAAACTTTGTTTTTGTTTTCTGAGTCAGGAATTCATATTGTTGCATTCTGTTAGCATTTGGTTTCTCAATGAGTTTGCAAGACGAATGACAGTGTGAAAGGAGATATTTGCATTTGTCAATCAAGACTAGTTACAATACTTAATATTAATGGGTAAAATCTGAGAATTGATCGGCTATGGATTTTAATCTATAGATTGGAGCCCTGAAGTTCAAGGATTACTCTTAGATTAATACAGTGCAGACTGTAGAAGCAAACTCAGCATCTCTGTTGATGATTATCAAACTAATTTCTGCCTGATGAAAGTTTTCAGGGTTTTTATTTTTACTATTCCAATATTTGAGTGCTGTGAGAAAAGAAAAGTCTTTTAACAAGATATGTGCTATGCTGTGTTTCGTTCAGGGTTCTTTGGCATGCTTGAAGACTAGGGGCTACATGGTAAGTTTTGGGCAGTCATCTGGTTCACCTGATCCGATTCCATTATCTTCCCTTGCTGCAAAATCCCTGTTCTTGACAAGACCCAGTCTAATGCAATATGTTGTCACTCGGGATGAGCTATTGGAGACAGCTGGCGAGTTGTTTGCGAACATCGCTTCTGGTGTGCTGAAGGTTCGTGTTAATCATACTTACCCATTGTCGGAGGCTGCAAAAGCACACGAAGACCTGGAGAATCGGAAGACTTCAGGATCTGTTGTGTTGATACCCTAAAACACTCTCAATTGTGTGTAGGTGTTATACACTAAAGAGTATGTTTGGATGACTACTCTAGAAAGGCTTTTAGGGGGGAAAATATGAAGAAAAAATTAAATGAGTTTCTCTAGAATTTAAAATTGTCTTCTCTAACAGTTAATTTGTAAAAGTTATCTCATATAATTTCTTTTAAAAGATGTAGAATTTCTATAAATTAACTATTGGAAAAATCAATTTTAACTTATTAGAAGTTTTTTTTTTTTTTTTTTCATATTTTCTTCCAGAAAGCCTTCTGAAGACATTTGTCAAAATACATCCTAAGTTATTGTTTGCTTCCTCTTGAAAAGAACTCTATTTTGAATGCTATTGCTAATGTGTGTTGTTCACCAGAAGTCATTGTACTTAAATAATTATTTCTCTGTTGACTTTGGTTAAATAGTACTCTTCAGTCTTCTCATCTTATATCCTTTTTCCTACTTGACTAATTGTTGTCTTTTTTATATTCTGCATGTTACTATTCTTATTTATCAATACAATAAGGTAGCTGTGGCCCGTGTTTGTAAACTGTAAATAGAAGAATCTCATACCAAGTGAAATGTCTGTGTTAATTGTGACTAGCTAATTTGACAATTTAGTAGTTTGGACACGTCTTGTGTCTGTTAAACGTGCAAACTACATATGGAGTTAGTTAGTTAGTTAACACCAATCTCGTGCTATAAGCCAACAAAGTTAAGTTTCTGACTCGAACAAGAAACTGGAAGTGAAATGGAGAGAAAATGGCTAATGCTAGAAAACCCTCTAAACATGTCTGTATTGTTTTGTTGCTTTCTTCTCGTTTGGGTGTTGAAATCTCTCCACGTGGCTATTGCCGCCAGACATCATGACAATCTATCTACACAAGTACTACAAAGCTGAACAAAAATAAATTTTAAAAAATTCAGAAAAGATTCAGAATTACAATTCCATTCTTGTTTGCCGATAGAACCAAGGTATATATATATATATAATCACATTTCATTACATATATTATGAAATCTGTCATTCGGGTAGCAAATATCCCACGCAAATGTATGTCATCGTATATATGATTAAAATAATATTACAATATTAACAATTCACAAAATTTAAAAAGTTATTATATATAATATATTTAATATTTATAATAACTATTTTTAATTAATATTATAACATAATAAAAAAAACACCTATTAATTAATAACACAAATAATAGTTCATGTTATATATCACTGGAGAGGATTTTGTTCCGTTCCATAGCAGAAGTACAATGAGCTCTTTTGTTAATTTTCTTTATCATCAGCAACAGCAAGCAACTACAATTCACAAACATGGTGAAAGCTATTAGAGTTCACCAACTTGGTGGCCCTCAGGTCTCTTCTTTTTATTTCTCTTTCCCTCTCACTCACTCACATAGCCATTTACTACTCTTTGAACACTGAATTGTGGAATTGATAAGTGACAGGTTCTGAAGTGGGAGGATGTAGACATCGGAGAGCCAAAAGAAGGCCAGGTCCGTGTTAGGAACAAAGCTATTGGCGTTAATTTCATTGATGTCTACTTTCGCACCGGAGTTTATAAAGTCCCCTCTTTACCCTACACTCCAGGTTCCATTCCATTCTTTCACTACTATTTCTTGTATTTGTGAAAAAAAAAAAAAAAAAAAGAAGTAAGGGCCAAAAAAATAAAATTAGCATAGTTAAAATTGACTTCTCCATGACTAATTTTGTAAAAGTTCTCTCAAACAACTTCTCCATATACGGGGCTTCTACAAATTATTCATGGGAGAAATCAATTTTCAATTACTGATAAGTTAATTTCATTTTTTTCTCCTAAAAAGTCTTTCTATAGATATTTACCCAAACAGGTACTATATAGGATATGAAATGAAGCATTAGCTTTCCCCTGATATGGCAGGTGTGGAGGGTGTTGGGGTGGTCACTGCTGTGGGTTTTGGGGTCACTGACAGTGATATGAAGGTTGGAGACATTGTAGCTTATTCATGTCAACCACTGGGCTCATATGCTGAAGATCACATTCTTCCTGCTGATAAACTAGTTCCCCTCCCTCCCTCAATTGACCCCATTGTTGGGGCATCCATCATGTCCAAGGGCCTCACAACTCGTTACTTGGTTCAACAATGTTTCAAGGTTGTTTGTTCAAGCACCCCTTCTTGTTTTTACCGACTTTCATTAGTATAAGAAATCTCAACTAAAGTACTAGGGGGGGAGATTGATTTACTATATGCACGTCGCTATTCTCTCATTATTTGTGGCTATTTATACTGTTAAGACAAATGCTAGTAATAACTCTTTATAACACTATTATTCGTTGGAATTCGTTAGAAATCACAAAATTGTGTGGGTCTCAGTACTCTTTATTTAGTGAACCTCGCTCAGAGTTTTGAAGTGTTTAATACATTTTAAGCAATGGAAGAGTGTGTGTTGCTGACACTCAATCTCATAATATTAATGTTATTCATTTATAGACTTTTAGCTATTTAATCCTATCATTTCATTTGCTGTCTTTAAACAGATATAGGTTGACATTATCTCTATTGCTTGTCTATTGATTACTGGAATGTCTTCTATTATATCATCCTTCCATATCAATCTATGTTACCTTATCGTCCTTGTATTTTTTTTTTTATGTACATGTTTTGGATAGGATATTCAGCCTTAGTTCTCCAAATTACTCCCCAATTCTCTTACGTGTGTCTTGCTTCATTACTCCTGCTATGTAGGCCCCTCTAATGACTCACTGATAAGTGATAAGAACCTTGAGAAAACCACACTACACAAGCTAGGTCTTGTAGTTGGAGAGCCCAAGGGCTTATATGAAAAATACTAGGATCCCATACTTCCAGTGTGAGACTTAAGTTCCACACCTTGCAATTGGATCCTTAATCTCACTACCTTTGTCTTTCTCTTTGACACAAGATTCAACTTTAGTTCTTCCCATTGCCATTAGAGAAAGTAAATATTCTTGTGTTACTTATCAACTATTTTTTATTGATTTATTTTTCTTTCCTCTAGATCCTTTTGTCACTTCACTTCATTCTTCTCACAATTCTCTAACTCATGATGGATGTTGACATGGATGAGGAAATCTTAGATACTCTAGAACAAAATTAGACATGGGACCTTGCTACTCTCCCTTCTAGCAAGCATGCTATTGGGTGTGTACTAAAAGTCTAAAATGAATGCTATTCAATGATGTCAAAGCCCTTAATGAGATTTCACCTTAAAGGAGAAGAATAAAGTGATAAAGAGTAATCTAGTCAAATGCAACAATTAATGAACTAAAAGTATTCCTCATTTAGTGTGAATATGTGATTGCCTCTGATAGACTTCAACCGAAACCTCCTATTACTAAGGTATATAGGAGGCGCCACAAAAGGGAAAATAATGATAATAGTTAGTCAAACAGTATTGGGTTATATATTTTATCATTATCTAGTTTATAGATTTGGTTTATCTATTTTAAATAGTTTATCTAGTAGTTAGCCAAACAGTATTAGGTTATATATTTTATCATTATCTAGTTTATAGATTTGGTTTATCTATTTTAAATAGTTTATCTAGATTAGTTTATCTATTTTTAGTTATTAGGATTAGTTTAAATAGAGGTGATTGTACTTCTATTGGGGGCAGTTTTTGGAAGAATTAGGTTTTGGTAGCTGGCTATTGGTGTCCAGTTGTAATTCTTCTCAAGAGCAATATTATTATTAATAAAGTTCCAGTATTCTATTATTATTAAATCTGAATTCTCTATTCAAATTGGTACCAGTTCTATCACTGGTATCAAAGCACCGATCTAGTGCCCTGAGAACCCACGATTCCAAAGCTGTGCATGGTGATAACACGAGGGATGGAGCGAAGCATAGAGGACTGGGCGCAAGAGAGGGAGGAGATGAGGACTAGAATGGAACTGAACGAAGCCAAGACCAAGAAAAACGAGGAACTCCTAGCGGCAATTGCTGCCAAATTAGGCATGCAGCAAGACGAAACAGACAGCCACGGAGCCAGTTGGGATCGCAACAGCTCCAAAGACAGGGGACACGAATCGTGGCGCAAATTGGAAATTCCAATTTTTCCAGGCGAAGATGCTTTTGGCTGGACTCATAAATTGGAACGCTACTTCAGCCTAAAGGGTGTCACAGACGAGGAAAGAATGCAAGCAACCATGGTTGCATTGGAGGAAGAGCCTTGAGTTGGTTCCAATGGTGGGAAAGGTGCAACCCAACACCTACTTGGGAAGGCTTCAAATTGGTGGTTATCGGGCGCCTAACCATCCATGATTCAAAATCCCTTTGAATTGTTGTTGTCTCTCAAGCAAACCGGGACGGTGGAGGAGTTTGTAGAGGAGTTTGAGAAATACATGGGGGGCCTTGAAGGAAATTGACCAAGATTTTGTGAAGGGAATCTTTTCGAATGGATTAAAAGAAGAAATTCAAGTAGAAGTGAGATTATATGAACTCACTACCCTTTCAGTGATTATCCGTAAAGCCATCATGGTAGAACAGAAAAATTTGGTGTTGAACAAGAAGACAATTAATAATTACACCGATCAAATGGATTTTTTTTGGAGCAACCCTTCAAGCAAGGTTGTTACCGTTGATTCCAGAGCCTTAATTGAAAAGAAACCAGAGAATTCTTCAACAGGGAATACCATGGGCAATATTGGAGGTAGGACAACAGGGGAAGGATCTCGTAATAGGGGAGGAGACTTTAAATACCTAACAGGAGCAGAAATGAGAGAGAAAAGAGAAAAAGGGTTATGTTTCCGTTGCGATGAACCATACACTCGTGAGCATCGTTGCAAGAATAAACAGTTTCGTATGATCGTGATGGAGGAGGACGAGGAAAACGAGGAGGAGGAAGAAGACTTAACTATACCTGAAAGTTTCAAGTCATTACAATTATCCCTTTTCTCCATGACTGGATTCACGACAGCTAAATCATGGAAGGTGGGGGGAGACCTACAAACTCTGTCAATCATTATTTTTATTGATTGTGGAGCTTCTCATAATTTTATTTCCAAAGAATTGGTGGAGATGTTACAGTTATCAGTAGAAGACACTCCTTACGTGGTGGAAGTGGGGGATGGACACAAGGTTAGATGTCGAGGAAAGTGCAAGGGACTGTTGATTCATATGTAGAATTTAGACATTATTCAAGATTTTTATTTGTTCAACCTAAAAGGAGTGGATGTGGTTTTGGGACTAGATTGGTTTGCTTGATCTAGGGAGATAAAGGCCGACTTCGGGAGGCTGGAACTCCATGTTGAAGAAGGGAAACATTATGCACAAGATTATTGGAGATCCTGCTTTAACCAAGGAAGAGATGAACTTTGGTGCTATTATGCAAGTTTTAAGGGATGAAGAAGAGGGTCTACTTATTCAATATGGAGAGGAACCAGAAATTCCAGCAACCGAGCTTGATACTCCTGCTAAAGTTTCAAGGCTATTAGAGGACTTTGGGGAGTTATTTGAAGACCCTACCCACCTTCCCCCTAATTGAAGACATGATCACGCAATACACCTTAAGGAGGGGGCTGAAATTCCCAATCTCAGATCGTATAAATATCCTCATTATCAAAAATCTGAGATAGAAAAGTTAGTTGCGGACGTGTTAGAAGCAGGATTAATAAGGCCAAGTATCAGCCCTTATTTCAGCCCCATCATTTTAGTTAGGAAGAAAGATGGAGGGTGGAGGTTTTGTGTGGATTATCGAGCCTTGAACAAGATTACCACACCCAACAAATTTCCTATCCCTATCATTGAGGAGTTACTGGATGAATTGGGTGGAGCTACTATTTTTACCAAGTTGGATCTCAAATCCGGATATCATCAAATTCGGATGAAGGAGGAGGACATTGAGAAAACAGCCTTCAGAACTCATGAAGGGCATTATGAATTCTTAGTAATGCCTTTTGGTCTCACAAATGCCCCTTCAACCTTTCAAGCCCTCATGAATGAGGTGCTTAAGCCTTTCCTCAGAAAATTTACTCTAGTCTTCTTTGATGATATATTAATATACAGTGAGACTTTATCACAACATCTTTCACATTTAAGCCAAGTCCTTGAGGTGTTGCAGGTTAACTTTTTGAAAGTTAATAAGAAGAAATGCACTTTCGGGCAGACTAAATTGGAATATTTGGGGCATATTGTGTCTGGAGGAGGGGTAGCAGCTGACCAAAAAAAGGTAGAAGCTATGCGTTATTCAGGAAGGGAATGTACGTTGCCTTATCCATCCTAGCATCACCAGAAGTGGATAAATGGGACAATGAAGTACAGCAAGATCCTAAATTACAACTCATTATTCAGGATTTAATGGTTGATCCTTGTTCACATGCAGATTATACTTTAATTAGGGGCAGGTTACATTATTGTGGGAAATTAGTTTTATCCAAAACTAACCCCAGAATTCCCACTATTATAGCCGAGTGCCATGACACCCCTTCAGGCGGCCATTCTGGTTTCTTTCGCACATATAAACGAGTGGCTAGCTTCTTATTTTGGGAAGGTATGAGAGGAGACATTAAGAAGTATGTGCAACAGTGTGATATTTGTCAACGGAATAAATATGACACTCTAGCTCCGGGGGGACTGTTACAGCCCTTACCTATTCCTGCTCAAGTCTGGAGTGATATTTCCATGGATTTTATTGGAGGACTACCAAGGACAAAAGGGAAAGATACTATCTTTGTTGTGGTAGATCGTTTGACTAAGTATGTTCATTTTTGCTCTTTGGGCCATCCTTTCTCTGCTCAAGAAGTAGTTGCTGTTTTTGTTAAGGAGGTGGTCCGTTTACATGGCTTTCCTTCTTCAATTGTATCAGATAGAGACTAGCTCTTTTTGAGTCACTTTTGGAAGGAACTTTTCCGATTGGCAGGAACTAAGCTTAAGTTTAGTACCGCTTATCATCCTCAAACGGATGGCCAAACAGAGGTTGTTAACTGCTGTCTTGAAACTTACCTACGTTGCTTCTCTAGTACGAAACCGAAACAATGGCCAGATTGGCTGCCCTGGGCTGAATTTTGGTTCAATACCAATTATCATATTTCTGCCAAGATGACTCCTTTTCAGGCACTCTATGGTATAGAACCTCCTTTGTTGATTAAGGCTGGAACCATCCCTTCTAAGGTTGAAGCCGTGAATCAACTTCATGAGCAACGTGATCAAATGTTACAGGAATTGAAGCAGAATTTACTTAAAGCTCAAGATCAAATGTGTTCTTATGCTAACAAACATCGGCGATTGGTGGAGTTTGAGGTTGGGGATTGGGTTTATTTAAAACTGCAGCCTTACCGTCTCCGTTCGTTGGCCAAGAAACCCAATGAGAAATTAGCTTCTCGTTTTTATGGTCCTTTCCAAGTTATTAGTAAAGTAGGTGCGGTTGCTTACAAATTAGAGTTGCTGGCGCATTCTAAAATTCATCCAGTTTTTCATGTGTCTTTGCTGAAGAAAGCACTCCAACCGCACCAACAACCTCAATCATTGCCTCCTATGCTGAATGAAGATCATGAGTTGGAAGTGTAACCTGAGGAAGTTGTAGAGTGGCGTGAATCACACAATGGACAGGTGGAGGTGTTAGTGAAATGGCAACAACTTCCTTCGTGCAACAATACTTGGGAATTAGCTGCTGATGTTCAAGATACCTTTCCTCACTTTCCCCTTGAGGACAAGGTGGTTCTTTTAGGGGGGGGTATTGATAGACTTCAACCGAAACCTCCTATTACTAAGGTATATAGGAAGCGCCACAAAAGGGAAAATAATGATAATAGTTAGCCAAACAATATTGGGTTATATATTTTATCATTATCTAGTTTATAGATTTGGTTTATCTATTTTAAATAGTTCATCTAGATTAGTTTATCTATTTTTAGTTATTAGGATTAGTTTAAATAGAGGTAATTGTACTTCTATTGGGGGCAGTTTTTGGAAGAATTAGGTTTTGGTAGCTGGCTATTAGTATCCAATTGTAATTCTTCTCAAGAGTAATATTATTATTAATAAAGTTCCAGTATTCTATTATTATTAAATCTAAATTCTCTATTCGAATTGGTACCAGTTCTATCAGCCTCCTTCATGTATATGATGTCCCAAAGCACCAAAAAAAACTTGTTGCAGCTGGTAGAAGTATGGCATTTGTTGTTGTCATAACTAATATTAGCTAAAGACTTCATGCTTTATCCTAAAACTCATTCATTTCTCTTAATCTTCCCCATGTATGATGATAAACATAGAAATAGAATAACATGTCTGTCATTTTATAGGTTGAACCTGGACACACAATTCTTGTACATGCAGCAGCTGGTGGAGTGGGATCCTTGTTGTGCCAATGGGCAAATAATCTTGGTGCAACTGTTATTGGAACTGTATCCAATAAAGTGAAGGCAACTCAGGCCAAGGAGGATGGATGCCATCATGTCATAATCTATACAGAAGAAGATTTTGTTGCTCGTGTCAACGAAATTACATCAGGCAATGGAGTTGAAGTAGTCTATGATTCTGTGGGGAAGGATACCTTCGAGGTAGTGCCTGTTATATTATCCCTATATAGAATTTCAAAATAAAAAATGGTTGAGTATTCCATCAGTAGTAGTTTATTTTCTGATTCTTGAAGTTCCCCTTTAATGATAATTAAGTGTCCAGATGTAAATATATTTTAGCATTTGGTTTTCTCAATTGACTTTGCTAGAAATGTGACGATGTCAAAGTGAGTATTTGTATTTATCAATATTATTAGCTACAAATACACATAATATTGATGGGCAAACCCAGAGGGAAAGAGTTGATAGGTAACAGATTCTAATCAGTGGACTAGAGCTCTGAAGTTCCAAGGTTATTGAAGTTCTAAGGTTATGATCACACTGATATCAATGTGGTTAAAGCAATTTATTTATTGCTTGAGATATGTGATTTCAATTTAAAAAAATTGAACCCCCAAATCTATCATTTCAAAAGTATATAGTCCTTGACGATTTATATGCTGTAATTTGCACAGGGATCATTGGCCTGTTTGAAGATTCGAGGTTACATGATAAGTTTTGGGCAGTCATCAGGTACACCTGATCCAGTTCCATTATCATCCCTGGCTGCAAAGTCCTTGTTCTTGACAAGACCCACCTTAAAGCACTATAATGTCACTCGAGATGAGCTACTGGAGGCTGCTGGAGAGCTGTTTGACAAGGTCGCTTCTGGTGTCTTAAAGGTGCGGGTTAATCGGACTTACCCATTGTCTGAAGCAGCAAAAGCACATCAAGACCTGGAGAATCGGAAGACCACGGGATCTGTTGTGTTGCTACCCTAAGGATATCAAATCGTACATAGGTCTTAAGCACCAAGTCCATGTTTGATTCCGAGAGAGAGAGGAACTATGGTTTGTGATACTGTTTGATTAACCATTATAAGAGTGTGTTTGTGTTTTTGAAGTAAAAGTAATTTTGGTTTGTATATTTATATTAGAATCACGAAACAAAAGTATTTTTAATTTAATTGAATTCACAAATAAAATTCATTTTATGTTACACTAAATTTATTTTTACTAAATTTAAGTTTGAAACATATTTTTAATTTAAATTTATGTTTACAAACTTTAATATGGACTAATGGAAGTTCACAACTTTCAAGGTAAAGTTATGAAAATCGAAAATCATATACATTCCTACATTAAAAAAAAATGGTTTTTCTCTTATCATAGTCATGATATTAAACCATATGACTTTGCTTTTCGTTAAATACCCTTCTCATAGTCTTATTTCCTATATTAGTAGTTTCGTTGTTTTTTCTTATGATTTTTATATCTCATTTCCCCGTGAAATCTAGAATTTCAATAATGTGACAGTTAAATTTACCTTAGTTACTCGTCAAAGTATTAATTTTTCACGTCAACAAAGCTGTTTATGTGTTGTGCAATTATGTTGGAAACTGCCCCATTAATCTTTTTGCACTCAATTATTTTGCTCATTTTTTTTAATCCAAAATTTCACATTTTATTTGGTAAAAAACAATTTAAGTATATTGTAGATACAATACTCCTATTTAATATGATTTTCTACGTTGGAAAAGCGCTTGTTATGATAGTACTCCAATAAAGTAGAATTTTGCACCATTAAAACACTTATAAATTTTATGTTTGTTCATTATTATTGACATTTTATAGTCATGTTAATTTAGAGAATCATTTTATTTAAATTATGTATAATTGTCAATCACTCTCTGTTTTGTTTTAGAGAATAGAGAGTGACCACTCTCGTGATGGTTGGGAATTTATTGAATATCGCGGCTGTCCTTAACACGGAAAATATGTTTGCATTACAATTTTGATAATTGTGATTAGATTATTAGACGAAGTGAAATTAAAGAATATAATGGCATTGTCAATCAATCATATTTGTACCAGTGTGATCAATGATGTAATTTAACCCAACACTGCTTGATGTCTACGCATTATATCATGTCACTGTCGAGTGTCAACGTCGCAGTCCTCACGTGCTTCCTTCCTTCCTTCCTTTCTAGGTATCTTGTTTTCTCTGCCCCGCATCCGCCGCCGCTCATCCCCAATTACAATTATTTATTCAATTGCAGTTTTAGATCAGATCTATATATCTATAATCAATGCATGCATACATCTTTCCTGTTAACAGTTTCACACTTATTTATATTTTTTCAACTAAATGTAATCATTCATTCAGTAAATAAATAAAGAAGAAGAAATGCTGAAGGTCCCGGAGCACCAGGTGGCGGGGCACAGGGCGAAGGACGGCCTCCTGGGCCCACTCGTCGACGATTCCGGAAAGTTCTATAAGCCGCTCCAGAACAACGCCCGCGGCTCCACCGAATTGTCGTTCTACACCTCCCTCGCCGCCCTCCCCGACTCCGTCCGCGCCTTCTTCCCCGCCTTCCACGGCACAAGAGTCGTCGACGCCTCCGACGGCTCCGGTCCCCACCCGCATCTCCTTCTGGAGGACCTCCTCTCCGGCTACGCCAAACCCTCCGTCATCGACGTCAAGATCGGGTCCCGTACCTGGAACCTCGGAGACTCCGAGGACTACATCAACAAGTGCATCAAAAAAGACAGAGAGTGCTCCTCCCTCCCCTTGGGTTTCAGAATCTCCGGAGTCAAAGACTCCGTCTCCTCCTGGGAACCTACCAGAAAGTTTCTCCAGAACCTCTCCGCCAACGGCGTTACCTTGGTTCTCAACAAGTTCGTCTCCTCTAATATCAACGCTGTCGTGGAGGATCATCCCGATTGTGCTCTCGCGTCGGAGGTCTACGGCGCCGTTTTGGAGCGCTTGCTGGAGCTCAAGGCGTGGTTCGAGGTCCAGACCGTTTATCACTTCTATTCATGCTCTGTTCTTGTGGTTTACGAGAAAGGGAAAGGGAAAACGAAGCCGTTGGTCAAACTCGTTGACTTCGCACACGTGGCTGCTGCTAACGGTGCCATCGATCATAACTTCTTGGGTGGCCTCTGTTCCTTTATCAAGTTCCTCAAGGATATCCTAGCAGCAGCTACTGATTGAGTTTTTCCTATTACACTAAATAATATCAAGCTGATGTCATATATATGCTAACCGTCCTTTTCCTTTTCCAGATTCTTCTGTTAAAGCGACTCATATTATAATAATAATAATAATAATGTCTTGTCTTTAAATCTACTTTTATGATTTCTTTTGCTCTGTATAAGAGTTAGCATTTCTTACGAATTTGTTTTACTGCTTATTAATTTAATCAAAAACAATGTAATGTTTGTCTGGAAGTTTAAAGTTGATTTTTTTTTTTTTTTAATGGTGTTTCCTTTCTGCAGAAACTTTCTGGTCTGCTCTTTAAATTTGATGTGTAAACTGTAGTATTGGTTTAATTTAAGACTTTGTTTACCACTGTTGTTAGTGCCTATTTGTGATTTCATCCTTCGGCCAAAGTTTGCTTACCGGTTGAATCGATAAAGTAGATCTTAGGATCATAAAAACTATCTAGATTCAAGAGGAAATGTGTGAATAGAGAATGTAATGATAATTTCCCCTTTGTCGAGCAAAAGTGGCAATTGTTTCTGTTCTCACCGTTGATAAATATACTGCAAAGTGTAAACACTACATCTTATGGATTACCTCTATAGAAAAAAAGATGCTAGAATATCTGAAAGCCGACAAAAATCTAAATTCCAGAACCAAATGTCCATGCGTTTGCTATATATTAAAATTAGAATGGACCACTCTCATCTTCAAATAATTTCCAAATTAATGTTTTTTTTTTAATGATCCAAGATAAAAGTGTTTTTAAGAACTTTTTTTATTGTATAAAGCTTTTTTCGATGGAAATTTTTTTTAAAATATTTCTAGCATAACATTGTATCTAAATAGACTTTTAAGTGTGACTAGTAATACTTGTTTACTTTGACTTTTCATATTTTACTGAAGTAGAGTATCATAGGAATTAATCTTTCCAAAATATGTTTTTGTCTTTATGGAATATTTTTGTCTTTTTAATACTAAAATATTTTTTTTTCATTTGTCAGTTAATTTTGTTAATGACATTAATTTTTGAAATTTTTTAAAAAAAATTTAAAAAAATAATTTTTAATTATATGTATTATTTAATTAATGAAACACGTGATATTAATTTTTTTTTTAAATAAAATAATTTTTTTTAATAATACATATCACTTAATTAATGAAATACATAACATCTACTAAAATTAAATAATTCATTAACATAATTAACGAACAAATGATCAAAAATAAAATAGAAAAATATTTTAGTATCATAACCTCAATTAAACAAAACATTAAAAATTAGAAAAAAAATACTCAATATTTTATATACTAAAAACATATTTAACAGTTACAATTAATGAGATCTACGTGAGATTAGCAGGCTACTTGTGATGATGGAGTTTTTAGTTTTTAGGGTAATCTAATGTCATGATGGCGGAGTTATGGGGATGTTATCAGCTCTTGAAGTTGTTTGGGCTGCAGATATAATTTTGGTCAGAATGTTTTATTTTTATAAGCAAAATTTTGGTTAGAAAGTGACTCTAAAATTGTTGTCTAATGGTGTTTTTTTTTTTGGTTAGAAAGTACTCCAATTGGCTAGTGGTGGAATTAATAACTCAGATGATGTTTCATCGGGTGTTATCATATTCGGATCCCTTAAGAGAGGTGAGGACGATGAAGAAAAAATAGTTGAATAAAAAACGGTGGAATGATCACAAATCTGTGCCCATTCAAGTTTTCCAATTAATTGAATCAAGCATGAAACGGAATGTTTGCCTGAATAGAGATTTCCTTAATAAATAGTAATAATAAATTTCTATGTAAAAACGTCTCATTTTGTGAATCAGTTTTACACACATTTAATTCATTTAAATATGCTGAATCGTGTAGTTTTTCTATTTAATAAATAATGATTAAACGTGTAGATATAAATCATTTATTTATTTATTTATGTAAAAGCATTTAATTTTGTAGAACCTTCTACAAATATAATCTCTCTCTCCATGTGTGTGTGGATCTGTGTAGTTTCTATTAGATGTGGAGAAATTAATTTGTGAATTTGTGTATTTTTTTTAATAATATTTATTGTTGTTAAGATTTATGATAGAGTTGGAGTGTGCCAATTTAGTTGAGATATTGGACTTTCCTTTTGAAACTTTAATCTTAAAACTTTGATGGACTCAAACTTTAGATAAAAAATTAGATATAGAGACGGATTAATTTCTAATTTCTTGATAATCATCCTAGAATTATAGCATTGAACAACTGTGTGTGGCTATGGCAGTTATCTCTACAGTATTCCAATTCTCAATTCTCAATTCTCTTAGTTACATTCTTGTTGAGTGTTGAAGGGAAAATTCCCCTAGCATGCAAGAGCTATGAGTGTCCCTCCTATAATGTCACAGAACAAGGCAATGACTATGAAATTCGATCCTATAATTCACCCGTGTCTATTTCAACAGCCCCGGTTCAACACCTTTCTTTGACCACGGCTACAAGACTTGGCTTCCAAAGGTATTTTCAATTTATCAAGTTCATTTTAATTATTTTCATGTCATGTTTTTGTGTAATACTACATGGAACAATAAATCTGGGTATTTATACTCTATTAAAAACAAAAGCACCCATCTCTGCAGTTAAAAATGCAATTACATTGCAGGGACTATAGTGAACATTTAAATTACACACTTTATTTTATTTTTTTATTAATATTTATTTAACTTATAGTAAAAATAAAAATTAAAGATACAATGTCATGTTATCAATGTAGTCTGTTTGGATTTGAAATCCTTCAAACGAAATTTCACACTTTCCAATGCAACAAAAGTAGAAATAACCTCTTTGTTACTTCTCACTTAGCTTAAGTTACGTTCAAAGTAATATATAGGCTGTATTTTAAAGATTTTACTAATATGCTTATCAAATTAAATTTTATCCCACCAACAACTTCTTAAGCACAATTAAGTGATACCATCCTGTACTTCTTAATTAAGAGGTTCAATATTTGAATCCTAATCAACTTATTTATTAAATAAACTAAGTTGGTCACAAACTTTCAGACTACTTCGTATTAAATTTTAACCGTGTTATTTGATTTTCAAATTATCAGGCTATTTAGTTATATTTTTGGTAACAACACCTATAAGAAGCAAGTTGATATGACAGCACCAGTAATTAGTGAAGTCTCAGTTTCTTCAATTGTGGTAAGCTTCTATGTGCCAAAAAAGAACCACCTAGCGCCACCTCCCGCAGCTGATCTCCATGTTCAAAGATGGAGAACTGTAAATGTACCAGTTAGACAATTTGGTGGTTTTGTCACAGATTCTAATGTTTTAGAGCAAGTTGCTGCCTTAAACACTAGTCTTGCTGGAACTAAGTGGTCTACTTATGTTCCAAAAAGTTACGTTGTGGCACAGTATAATTCCCCTTTTGAATTGTTGAATAGGGTGAATGAGATATGGTTCTTGTATGAATGATCAACAAGATCAACAATCCACTTATATTACTGAATAATATCATAGATAAACAATTGTTTAATAATTCATTATTATATGCCTATATAGGTTGGAGTGTATGATAATTCTATAAACAAAAGAGAAAATTAGTTATAGTTTCATTTTATTTTTATTTTTATTTTTATTAACTAACCTATTTTTAAGTTTGAAATAATTATACTATCAATCTTCACTGATACTCTCTTAAAACATGACATTAATATATGAAATCAGAAGGAGTGTGACTATAATTTACTCAAAAAAAATTATACATAAGAAATCTCTTGCAAATTTTTTATAAAAAAAAAACATGAAAAATAAGAGCAATGTTTAGAAAATTTGAAAATAAATGGTAAGTTAAAAAAATATGAAAAAACAAGTTGTCTTGAAAATTAGAAAAAAAAAAGATGATAATTTTTTGAAAATGAAAAAGTGAGAAAAATGTCTTGAAAATTTGAAAAAAAAATATTTTTAAAATATGAAAAAAAAATTAGACTCATGTCTTGAAATATTTTTTAAAAAAAATAAAAATTTTAAAAATATGAAAAAATAAGAAATGAAAAAGCAAAAGTAATGGCTTGCAAATTTAAAAAATATGAAAAAACAAAAGTAAAATCTTACAATTTGATAAGTTAAGAAATATGAAAAAGTAAGAGACATGTCTCAAAATTTTTTTAAAAAAAAGAGTGTAATATCTTAAGAAAATGTAAATTTTAAAATTATGAAAAATTAAAAATATTGTCTTAAAATTTTTTCAAAAAAACGTAAAATATATTAAAAAGTATAAAAAAAAACAATTGTAATGTCCTGAAGATTTTTTAAAAAAATGAAAATTTTAAAATTATGAAAAAATAAGATCTTGAAAATTTAAAAAAATAGAAAAAACAAAAGGAATTTCTTGAAAACCTAATCTTTTTTTATAAATAAGAGTAATATCTTCAAAACTTGAAAAAATATATAAAATTTAAAATTTTGAACAAATAAGAGTAATGTTTGAAAAATAAAAAAAATACAATTTTAAAAATGTATAAAAATATACAAGAAATGTCTTGAAAATTTAAAAAATAAATTTAAATTTAAAAAATATAAAAAAATAAGAGTAATGTCTTGAAATTTTAAAAAAGCAAATACAAACTTAAAAAAAAATATGAAAAACAAGAGTAATAACTTGAAAAATTGAAGAAAAATGAAAAAATATATGAAAAACATTAGGAATATCTTGACAGTTAAAAAAAAGAAAAAAGTTTAAATAATTTAAAAAAACAAGAGAAATTTTGGAACAAAATAAAAACTTATAAATATGAAAAAAAAAATAATCGGAATGTCTTGAAAATATTAAAAAATCATTATAATGTATTGAAAATTTTGAAATAAATTTAAATTTGAAAGATATAATAAAAACAAGAGAAATTTTTTGAAAATTTAGAAAAAGTTAAATTTAAAAAACACTAAAAAATAAGAGGAATGTCTTTAACATGGGTAATGTCTTGAATGTTTTGGAAAAAAAAATGAAAATTTTAAAAAAGGATGAAAAAATAAGAGGGAATGTCTTGAAATTGTGAAATATAATTGAACATTTAAAAAAAAATAAACAAGAGGAATATCTTTTAATGTTGGAAAAAAAAAGAAGATTTTAAAAAATATGAAAAAACATAAATAATGACTTTAGAATATGAAAAAAAAAAATGAAAATCTTAAAAAATATTAAAATACTAGAGGAATGTCTTGAAAGTTTAGAAAAAAAAAGTCTAAATTTTTTTAAAAATTTGTGTAATGCCTTGAAAATGTTTAAATAAATTTAAATTTTAAAATTATGAAAAGTAATGTCTTGTTAATTTATAAAAAAAATTGTATTTTTCAAAATATTAAAAAAAAAGAGTAATGTCTGAAAATTTTGGAAGAAATGAAAATTAAAAAAAGGAAAAAACAAGAGAAATTTATTGAAAAGCTGAAAATTTTATTTTGTATGAAATAAGTAAAAAAATATATTAATATCTTCAAAATTTGATTTTTTTTTCAAAAATATGAAAATTATAGAGGAATGTCTTGAAATTTTTTTAAAAAATATAATGTTTAAAATTATGAAAAATAAAGAATAATGTCTTAAAAATTTACAAAACAAAATTAATGTAATTTTAAAATATATTAAAAAACAAGAATAATGTCTTGAAAATTTTTTAAAAAATGAAAACTTCAAAAACATGAAAAAACAAGAGGAATTTTATGAAAACCTAGAATTTTTTTTTCTGAAAAAAAGAAAAACAAGAGTAATATCTTGAAAATTTGAAAAAAATAAATTAAAAAATATGAAAAAATCAAAGTAATTTCGGTCAAAATTTACAAAAAAAGAAGAAGTAAAAAAGCAATGGTAATGTACTAATGTCTTTAAAACTTTGGAAAAACATTAAAATTTGAAAAATATTAAAAAAATGAGAAATGTTTGAAAATTTAAAAATAATGAGAAATATTAAAAAAAATGTAATAATGTCTTCAAAAATTGAAAAAAAAATATATTTTTTCAAAAATATGAAAAAATAAGAGAAATGTATTGATAATTTGAAAAACAAATTGTAAAATTAAAAATATATAAAAAAAAAGAGTATTAATTTCTTCAAAAATTGAAAAAAAATGTTTTTTTTTAAATTTGAAAAAATAGAGGAATGTTTTAAAAAAACATGAAAAAAAGTATTGTCTTAATTTTTTTTTTTAATTTTAAAAATATGACAAAAGAAAAGTAATGTTAAGAAAATTAAAAAAGAAATCAAAAATTGAAAATATATATATATATATATATATATATATATATAAATATTTAGGACTTCATAAATAAATTCTTAAATCAAAACCCTTAAGATTAAAGGTTTCATGAATGAAACACAAGCTTTAACACTAAATTGAAATATAAACATTTAGGGTTGTATAAACAAAATCTTAAATTAAACCATGTATGTATATATATATATATTTTAGTGTTTTATAAATGAAACTATTAATCAAAATCCTAAATTTATGGATTTTATTAAGGCTTAGATACAATTTTGATCCCTGCTACTTTCACAAATTCGGGATTTTGATCCTCCTAATTTCTAATTCGAAAATTGAATCCCTTACTTTCAAAATTATACAATTTTGGCTCAAGTGTTAGTTTATAACCATTAACTGTTGATAGAGCGTATTTTAGCATAGTCTAGACATGTTTTTACACCTCATTTTAACAATTTTAGCTGAGTTTTGTTAAATTGAGTCGTTTTGGATCCAAGTGTCTAATATTGTTATTTGTCACATTTTATTGATGCTTTTGACACTGCCTCTTGTACAGCCTATAACTTTTGAAAAAGGTCTTCGATTTTGATGATTTTTATCTTGTTTGAAAGCTAAGGAAGATTTCTACAATTTCGTGTCACAAGGATTGGTCAGTTTTGATGTTTCGGGGGTCAAATTGAGGATTCAATGTTTTAGCCCTGTACTTGTATAATTTCACGTTTTAGTTTATAATTAGGGACCTTTTGGTAATTTTAATTAGTTAGGATAATATTTTATTTAGTAGGTCAGTTCTCCTTTGGAGGTCCACGTTTTAGTCCATAATATATATAGTTTTTTTTTTCTTTGTAAAAGGGACACACTTCTTTATTTTATAACATTTCACCTTTATAAGTCGAAGTGTTCTCTTTTCTCTCCTATTTTCTCCCCTTTCTTGTCCAATTTTGTGCAGTCCCATTTTAGCCCTCATGAACCTCTTCATGGAAGGCTAAATCCATTTGCAACCGAACGCGATAGTAATCCGAATTTTATTTGTAAATTACTTTTAGATTATCTTTAAAAAGTTAAATGAATTTTAGTAAAGTTGAGATTTGAACCCAATCTTCTTTAATTTTTAAAGGCCAAAATAATCACTAAGCTAATGATATAATTAATAATCACGGAAACATTTATATATATATATAAATTTTTCACATAAATTTGATTTATTATCATATATTTATTTATTGTTTTTTGTGCTTTCAACAAAAATTTAATAATTTAAATGAATGTAAAATAAAGGGAGTGATTTAAAAAATAAAAAATAAAATATCTTATATTTTCCTTTTGCATGAAAAATCAAACTTTTTCACGTCTCGCCACGTCAATCTCGTGTAATTTTTTTTTTTATATATTTCACTTATTATTTTATTTTTATTCAAATTATTAAATTCTTGTTGACAACATAAAAAACAATAAATAAATATATGATAATAAATAAATTTTATGTGAAAGATTTATATATATATATATATATATATATACACAAAAAAAAAAAATGTTTCCACAATTATTATCAATCATATCATTAACTTTTGCGCAAAAAAAAAAAATCATATAATTAATTTAGTGGTTATTCTGGTTTTTGAAAATTAAAGAGGGTTAGGTTTAAATTTTAATTTTATCAAAATTCACTTAACTTTAAAAAAAAAATCTAAAGATAATTTAGAAAAAAAAATAAATAATTTTATCATTTTAAAAAAAATTAACTAATTAATTTTTTTAAAAATAATTATTAATTAAAAAAATTAATATTAAAGATAACGATTAATATTGACTTTTTTTTTTAATTTAGCCAAAAGATAAACTGTGAAAGGATAGTTAGGATTTTTTATTACGTTTAAACAAATTCAATCAATGAATTTGTGCAATTTTAAGCAATTCCAAGTTTTGTAAAGGTGATTTTTTTTTAAGTTTAAATATGTTTTTAGTAGTTCAAATTAAGTGATTTTTTTTAATCTTTAAAATTAAAACTTGATTTTCTTAGTCCCAAGAAATAGTAATTTTAGTCCTTCACCGTAAAAGTAAACAGAAAGGGCAAACAGGGTCTTAAAAAATTTAGCTTAAATTTTAAAATGTAATTTCTGGCTGCTTAAAACCGCCAAAATCGTTTAAACAAAAAATAAAAACATATATTTTACTTAACCTAAATCCCAAAACCTAAAATGAATCCCCAATTTACCACCGCCGCTTAGTTCCTGCACCTATTTTTTTTTTTTCTTTTCTTTCCATCATCTTCTCCGGTTGACGCTACCTCTACCTACAATGCCTTCATCTTCTCTCGTTAGTGCCCTATCCCTTCATCTTCTCTCGCGAATGCCCCTTTCTACTTGCCAACCCTTCTTCTTCTCCGGGCGACTGGAAGTTTGTGATTTTTTTTTTTATTTTGTCGTCGATCAGTGCGGTCACGTTCCACTCCATGGGTGGGTACGAGATCTGCTCGTTCGGCGCCTATTTCTCGAAGCAGAGTAGCGAACGGTGTCAAGGTGTTGTAGAGAGGAAAAACACGGCAGCGGCGGTCACAACCAACACCACCACCGTCACGACGTGGAAGTCGCAAACGGTGTCACGGCGTTGCGTGGAAGTCCCACTGTCGTCGCCGCCGCCGACGGAACTTACTCTAATCTACTCTCTATCACGGTGTTTCCGGTGACGTATCTTATGTTGTTCACTTGTTCCGATTCTTCCTCCATCAAACAATTCTATCAAAGCCTTACCCAGATCTAGTGATATTTCATTTTTCTTCTGCTACATGTGTTATTTGTGGATTTTTTTTTATTTAACTTAATTTTTTACTATATTCGATGGTCTGGTTTCTGTTTATGATTCATGAATTATTTTTATTTTTGTTCATTCATCGATCTAATTTGAAGAAAGAAAAAGTTTTTGAAGCAGAAACGTAACAGGCTGAATCAGTTATAAAAATCGAATGGCTCATTAGTGGGGTTATGCAAAAGCTTATTTTGATTGGGTTCTCGTGTATGTGAAAATAGGGTTTTGTTTTAGGAGCATGAATAGTTGAAAACTGGGTATGTTTTAAGCTTGTTGTAGATCGGGTCCCCTTGGCAAGAATGTTTTTTTCTTTCCTTCTTTATCTCCTGTATACAGATGCACAGTAGTAATAAGATAGATAGATCGATCATAGATATGCTTTTTTTTTTTTTTTTTTTTTACAATTTTTAAAAATGTCACAAATTGTAAATTCTATGATCCTTGTTTGGTCAGTCAGCCTACTTTCACGGTGAGGGACTAAAACTTCTATTCCTTGTTTTTTCATTCACGGATCTGCTCCTTCACAGAGCCAAAGAGAGTGTCTTCGGCTTACACTGCTCTTCGTACAGCAGTGGGTGCTTATATGATGGAACGGATGAAAATAAAAAACGGATCTAAAAAATGATAACCTTTTTTTTTTTTTCTTCTTCCTCTCCCCTCCATTTCTGCATTATCAAACAGGGGCAAAAGCTTGTTCACTTACAGAGAGATATCTGGATTCATCATGCACGTAGAAGGGAGAGCGACGAGCAAGGGAAAGGAAAGTCTCTAATTTTGAAGGTACCCTTTTCGTGTTTGAGGTTCAAAGTTAGAGATTTTCCCTAGCTCATCTCTCTCCCTTCTACATGCAAAAATGTTATAATTCATGTCAATGAATCTTGATCAAACTTACTACCTGGTAAGCTGCATTTTGGTATTAATTTTATGATGATTATTGCCATGTTTTCAATTGAATTCAATCACTTTTGTATTGGCAAACTTCATTTTATGTTCTAAGTGTGTAGGAATTTGAGAATTAAGGAAAGGAGGTCAAAATGAGAGAGATTAGATGCTCATTCTTTAACATGGTCATGTTAACATTTAATATGACCGTGGTCATCTTGCAGCACAGCCAGCACCACAATCATGTTAATTGAAGTTTCTCAATTTTATGATCTCAGTTTCGGTCAGTTATTTTGTAGCACGGCCGTGTTGAATTGTAGCACTTTGCTTATCTTATTTCTTCAATTAATAGGAACTTTTGACATGCAAAAGGATATATTTCTCTTTTTATGTCATTATTTTCTTGTAAAACTCTCTTCCCTTCTATTTTGCTTATAAATTTATAATATATCGTGTTCTCCTCTAATAATGAGTATGTAATAATTGATGAGTCTAAATTCTCGGATCACTAATTCATTCTGTTAATTAAACTACTATGTTTCTTAATGTCTATTGAAGGAATGATCATCTTAAACGAATGATCATCTTAAATTTGAATTGAATCGATTTATTACTTATGATCATTAATGATAAATCGTAGACTTGTGTTCTAGTTGAGTTTAGAAATTTTGTTTGATCATTCTTATTCCTATTCTTCTGACTAATTGATTGTTCTTAATGCTTTTCTAAAGTTACACACCTTGTTTGATCAATTGGGGTTATATTAAATTTTTTTTATCATACTAATTGTCTAATTTAAATCAAGTTGGTAATTAACATGAATTGAGTTTTAAATTGGGGGTTTAGA
Source organism: Amphicarpaea edgeworthii (assembly GCA_014843725.1). NCBI lineage: Eukaryota > Viridiplantae > Streptophyta > Magnoliopsida > Fabales > Fabaceae > Amphicarpaea > Amphicarpaea edgeworthii. Next base: position 27,003,120 of record CM026325.1, on the reverse strand, counting down.
GAAATCAAATATTAATGAAACCATAACTCTGAGCTTTAAACTTAACATTTTATTGTATATTTTCCAGACAATCAAATTGAATTATATAAGAAAAACTCTATAAATTCTCTAACTTTTCATTAAAAAAATCACTATCATTCTTATGGGTATGAATGATATCTGGACTTAAGTTTATTGTACACTTGTTCTTAAGCGAGTTTAATTTACACATCACTTGTGGTCAGTGGTATGAACAGAAGTGATACCATAATCATCATTTGGGGTACCCTTTTCGTGTTTGAGGTTCAAAGTTATAAACTTTTCCTTGCTCATTGCTCTTCCTTCTACATGCATGGTGAATCCTAGATATATCAGTAAAAGAACAAGCTTTTGCACTTGTTTGATAATGCAGAAATGGAGGGGAGAGGAAAGAAGAAAAAAAAGAAGGATGATCATTTTTTAATCCATGAAAGATTTATATAGTAGACTAAAAAGAATAAAAAAAACTAAATTTCTTTGCATTAAAAAAAAAAATCACCGTAATAGAAGTTGGAATTGCTTAGAACTGCACAAATTCATTGACTGAATTTGTTTAAACGTAAAAAAAAAAAAATCATTTAAAAAAAAATTAGAGTTACTTAAAAAAAAAAAAAGACCCTAACTCTCCTTTCACAATTGATTTTTTTTTGCTTAAATACAGTTTTGATCCCTTACAAATTCGAGATTTTGATTCCTTAATTTTTAATTCGAAAATTGGATTCTTACTTTCAAAATCATGCAATTTATAATTGTTCACCATTATTTTTAATGTTGACTTGATTTTCAAAGGCTAGAATAACCACTAAGCTAAAGATATGATTGTGGAAACATTTTTTTTTTTTGTGTATATATATATATATATATATATATATATATATATAAATATTTTACATAAATTTAATTTATTATCATATATTTATTTATTATTTCTTGTGTTTGAATTGAATAATCTTAATAAAAATAAAATAAAATGAGTAATTTATAAAACAATAAGTGAAATATATATATAAAAAAAATTACGAGATTGACGTGATAAAATGGCTTGATTATAAAAGGAAAAGACAAGATATTTCATTTATACAAACATACACAGATGTTTCCACAATTATAATCAATTATATCATTAGCTTACCAGTTATTTTGACCTTTGAAAATCAAAGAGGGTTGGGTTCAAATGTCAACTTTACTAAAATTCATTTAACTTTTTAAAGATAATTTAGGGGTAATTTAGGAATAAAAAAGGGTAAATTCTATCATTTTTTAAAAAAATAACTAATTAATTTTATTTAAATAATTAATAATTATAAAAAAAAAGTCAACGTTAAAGATAACGGTCCATCGTTATAAATTAATACTTAAATCAAAATTGCATAATTTTTAAAATATGGGATCCAATTTTCGAATTAGAAATTAAGCGATCAAAATCCTGGATTTGTAAAAGCAATGGATCAAAACTACATTTAAGCCTTTTATTAATAAAACTCAAATTATTTATTGTTTCAAATATGAGACTCTTATTATTTTAAGGTTTTATTACTTAAGCACTAAATTTATAAATGAAACCCTATATTTTAAGGGTTTCACCAATGAAAATTTCAAAAAATATGAAAGGGTAAGGGTAATGTCCTAAAAAAGTATTTTTTTTTTTTTGAAAAATATGAAAATGCAAGTTAAATTTCAAAAGAGATTTAAAAAAATAATATAAAAAAACCAATAGAAATGTCTTAAAATATTGAAAAAATGAAAAATTTCAAAAATATGAAAAACCAAGACTAATGTCTTGAAAAAAATTAAAATTTTGAAAAATATGAAAAAACAAGTTTAATATCTTAAAAAAATTAAAAAAATATGAAAAAGAAAGACAAATGTCTAGAAAATTTTAAAAATACGAAATTTAAAAAAAATATGAAAATCCAAGTATAATTTCTTTAATACTGACAAAAATGAAAATTTTACAAAAAATTAAAAAACAAGAGTAATGTCTTGAAAAAATAAAATAAAATGGAAAAGGAAGTGTAATGTCTTGAAAAAAAAGAAAAAAAGAAAATTTAAAAAAAAATTAAAAATCAAGATGAATGTATTAAAAATTGGAAAGAAATTGAAAATTAAAAAAGAAAAGAAAAAGCAAGATTAACGTCTTCAAAGTGTTGAAAAATAACGATAATTTAAAAAATATTAAAAGCAAATGAAACGTCTTTGAAAATGTGACAAAATATGAAAATATGAAAAGAAAAGAATATTTAAGATTTCTTAGATGAAACTCTAGATATTTTGGGTTTCGATTAAACGTTTTATCGATGAAATCCAAAAAATTTAGGGTTTCATAAATGAAACCCTAAACCTAAATTATTTAAGGTTTCATTAATGAAACTTTAATCTTCACCCCTATTTGAAATCATATAATATTAAACGTTTCATAAAAGGATGATGGACTATGTAGGTTTCATTAATGCAACACAAATATTTAGGGTTTTATGAATGAAAACCTAAAACTCACCCTAAATATTTATGTTTTGATTAAGGAAACCATGAAATTTTCTCTAATTATGTATGGTTTCTTAAATGAAATCTCAATTAGATAAGGTTTCATTAATGAAACCTTAAATTTAACCATAAATTTTTAGGGTTTCTTAAATGAAACCCAAAATATTTAGGGTTTTTTAACTGAAATCCTAATTATTTAGAGATTCTTAAATGAATCCTTAATTATATATGATTTTTTAAATGAAACCTCAATTATTTAGGATTTTATTAAAGAAACTCTTAATTGAAACCATAAACATTTAGGGTTATGTAAACAAAACCCTAAATTAAACTAATAAATATTTAATGTTTAATAAATGAAACCATTAATCAAAATCCTAAAAATCTGGATTTCATTTATTTATGTTTGAATATGAGACTCTTATTATTTTAAGGTTTTATTAATTAAAGACTAAATTTATAAGCGAAATCTTAAATTTTAAGGGTTTCACCAATGAAAATTTTAAAAAATATGAAAATTTAAAAAATATTAAAAAGCAAATGAAACATCTTGAAAATTTGAAAAAATAAATGAAAATATTAAAATATGGAAAGAAAAGAATATTTAGAGTTTCGTAAATGAAACCTTGAATATTTAGGGTTTCGATTAAACGTTTTATTTATGAAACCTTAATCTAAATATTTAGAGTTTCATTTCATGGTTTCATTTATGAAAACCTAAACCCTAATTATTTAGGGTTTCATTAATGAAACCTTAGCATTCACCCGTAATTAATATTAAACATTTCATAAAAGTATGTTTAACTATTTATGGTCTCATTAATGAAACGCAAATATTTAGGATTTCATGAATAAAAATAAAAAACTCACCATAAATATTTATGTTTAGATTAATGAAACCATGAAATTCTCCCAAAATATGTAGGGTTTTATAAATGAATCTATAAATCAAAACTTTAAATATTAAGAGTTTTATAAATGAAACCTTAATTTTTTAAGGTTTCATCAATGAAACAATAATTTGAAACCCGAAATATTTATAGCTTTTAAAATAAAACCCTAATTATTTAGGATTTTTTAAATGAATCCCTAATTATAAATGGTTTCATAAATAAAACCTAAATTATTTAGGTTTCTTTAAATAAACCTTTAATTGAAGCCATACATATTTAGGCTTGTATAAGCAAAACCATTAATTAAAATAATAAATATTTAGTGTTGCACAAATGAAATCATTAATTAAAATCCTAAATATTTAGATTTCATTTATTTAAGGTTTTAAATATGAGATTCTTATTATTTAAGGTTTTAATGAAAATTTCAAAAAATATGAAAGAGCAATGAGGAAATTTTTTTCAGGTATCTTAAAAAAGTTATTTTTTTTTTGAAAAATATGAAAAAAAATTGAAAATATGATGTAAAAAAAAGAAAAAATATGAAACACAACAAGGAATGTCTTAAATCATTGAAAAAAAAAGAAAAACTAAGACTAATGTCTTGAAAAATTGAAAAAAAATTAAAATTTGCAAAAGAAAAAATGAAAAATCAAGACAAATGTCTCGAAAATTTGGATAATATGATGTAGAAAAAAAATTAAAATCCAATTGTGATGTCTTTAAATATTGAAAAAATGAAAATTTTAAAAAAATATGAAAGAGTAAGAGTAGTGTCTTGAAAAAATTGAAAAAAAAAATTAAAACTTTGAAAAATATGAAAAAGGAAGTGTAATGCCTTGAAAAAAATGAAAAAAAAGAAAAAAAAATAAAATTTTAAAAAAAATTGAAAAGTCAAGAGGAATGTATTTAAAAGTGGAAAGAAATAAAAAATTTAAATAATATATAAAAAAAAAAGGAAGATTAATGTGTTCAGAGAGTTGAAAAATAATGAAAATTAAAAAAATATTAAAACAAAAATGAAACGTCATAAAAATTTGAAAAAAAATGAAAATAATAAAATATGAAAAGAAAAGAATATTTAGTGTTTCTTAAATGAAACCTTGAATATTTAGCGTTTGGATTAAATGTTTTATTTATGAAACTTTAAATATTTGGGGTTTTATTTTATGCTTTAATTTATGAAACCCTAAACCCTAATTATTTAGTGTTTCATTAATGAAACCTTAACCTTCACCCTTAATTGAATCCATAAATATTAAAGGTTTCATAAAAGTATGTTCAACAATTTAGGGTTTCATTAATGAAACGCAAATTTTTAGGGTTTCATTAATGAAAATCTAAAACTCATTCTAGATATTTTTGTTTTGATTAATGAAATCATGAAATTCTCCATAAATATTTAGGGTTTCATAGAAACAATAGACTTTGGCATTGTCCTAGAGACGTTTAGCTTTCAATGCACTAGTGGAATGCCATAAGAAGGGGGAGTTAACTTCATAAGTCAATCCATAAAACAAAATCCAAAATATTAAGGGTTTCATAAATGAAATACTAAATTTTTAAGGATTCATAAATGAAACATTAATTTCAAACCATCCAAAATATTTAGGGCTTCTTAAATGAAACTATAATTATTTAGAGTTTCTTAAATGAATCCTTAATTATATATGATTTTTTAAATGAAACCTCAATTATTTAGGGTTTCATTAACGAAACCCTTAATTGACACCATAAACATTTTGGTTTGTATAAGCAAAGCCCTAAATTAAAACAATAAATATTTAGTGTTGTATAAATGAAACTATTAATCAAAACTCTAAATATCTTGATTTCATTTATTTAAGGTTTTTGGACATGAGACTCTTATCATTTTAAGGTTTTATTAATTAACATTAAATTTATAAATGAAACCCAATACTTTATGGGTTTCACCATTGAAAATTTCAAAAAATATGAATGGGCAAGGCTAATGTCTTAAAAAAGTTAAATTGTTTTTTTTTTTGAAAATATGAAAAAGCAAGTTAAATTTTTAAAGAGATTTTAAAAAAATGACAATTTAAAAAAAAAATGAAACACAAAGAGAAATGTCTTAGAATATTCAAAAAATGAAAATTTTAAAAATTATTGAAAACTGTGACTAATATCTTTAAAAAGTTGAAAAAAATAAAAAAATTGAAAAATATGAAAAAGCAAGTCAAATATCTTGTAAAAGTTGAAAAAAATAAAAATTTTGAAATAATATGAAAAAGCAAGACAAATGTCTAGAAGATTTGAAAAATATTAAATTTTTAAAAAATATATGAAAATTCAAGTGTAATATGTCTTTAAATATTCTGAAAATGAAAATTAAAAAAAATTGAAAAATGTAGAGGAATGTTTTTAAAAATAGAAAGAAATGTAAAATTTTATACAATATATGAAAAAGGAAGATCAATGTCTTCAAAAAGTTGAAAAATAATGAAAATGTAAAAAATATTAAAGGTTTTACAAAAGTATGCTCAACTATTTAGGTTTTCATTAGTGAAATCCAAATATTCAGGACTTCATGAATGAAAACCTAAAACTCACTCTAAATATTTATATTTTGATGAATGAAATCATGAAATTCTTTTTAAATATTCAGGGTTTCATAAATCAATCCAAATCAAAACTCCAAACATTAAGGTTTTTATAAATGAAACCTTAAATTGAAACCTAAAATATTTAGGGCTTATTAAATAAAACTCTAATTATTTAAGGTTTCTTAAATGAATCACTAATTATATATGGTTTCTTAAATGAAACCTAAAATATTTAGGGTTTCATTAAAGAAATCCTTAATTAAAATCATAAACATTTATGGTTGTATAAACAAAACCTTATATTAAACCAATAAACATTTAGTGTTTTTTACACGAAACCATTAATCAATACCCTAAATATATGGGTTTAGTTGACTCTTATTATTTTAAGATTTTATTAATTAAATACTCAATTTATAAATGAAATTCTAAATTTTAAAGGTTTCACCAATGAAAATTTCAAAAAATACCAAAGGGCAAGGGTAGTGTCTTAAAAAATATTAATTTTTTTAAAAAAAAAATATGAAAAAGAGAATTAAATTTTTAGAGAGATTTTAAAAAAATGAAAATGAAAAAAAAAGAAAAACCAAGTGAAATGTCTTAAAATATTGAAAAAAAAATATGAAAAACCAAGAATAGTATCTTAAAAAAGTTAAAAAAATTAAAATGTTGAAAAATATGAAAAAGCAAGTCTAATATTGTTGAAAAAGTTAAGAAAATTGAAAAAATATGAACAAAGCAAATGTATAACAAATTTTACAAATACTAAATGTTTTTAAAAATATAAAAATTCAAGTGTAATGTCTTCGAATATTGAAATAATTAAAATTTAAAATAAATCTAAAAGCAAAAGTAATATCTTAAAAAAATTGAAAATTTTGAAAAATATGAAAGACGAGGTGTAATGTCTTGAAAAAAAATGAAAATTCTAAAAATATTGAAAAATCATGAAGAATGTATGTAAAAATGGAAAAAAAATTGAAAATTAAAAAATATACGAAAAAGTAAGAGTAATATTTTCGAAGAGTTGAAAAATAATAAAAATTAAAAAAATATTAAAATGCAAATGTAATGTCTTAAAAACTTTAAGAAAATGAAAATGTTGAAATATGAAAAGGAAAAGAATATTTAGAGTTTCAATTAAATGTTTTATTTATGAAACTCTAAATGTTTACTATTTCACTTTATGGTTTTATTTATGAAATCATAAATCTTAAACCCTAAACCCTAATTATTTAGGGTTTCACCATATGATTTCATTAGTGAAAATTAAACTTCAACCTTAATTGAAATCATAAATATTAGAGGTTTCAAAAAAGTAGGCTCAACTATTTATGATTTCATTGATGAAACATTAATTATTTAGTGTTTCATGAATGAAAACCTAAAACTCACATTAAGTATTTATGTTTTGATTAATGAAACTGTGAAATTGTTCTTAAATATTTAGGGTTTCATAAATGAATCCATAAATCAAAATCCTAAATATTAAAGATTTCATAGATGAAACCCAAAATTTAACCATAAATTTTTAGGGTTTTAGAAATGAAATATTAAATTGAAAATTAAATATTTAAGGCTTCTTAAATGAAACCTTAGTTATTTAAAGTTTTATTAAAGAAACTTTTATTTGAAATCATAAACATTTAAGGTTATAAAACCAAAACCCCAAATTAAAACAATAAAAATTTAATGTTTCATAAATGAAACCATTAATCAAAATCCTAAATATCTGGGTTTCATTTATTTAGGGTTTCGAATGAGACTTTTATTATTTTAAGGTGTTATTAATTAAACACTAAATTTATAAATGTAACCCAAATTTTTTAAAATCTCACCGATGAAAATTTCAAAAAATATGAAATGGCGAGGTTAATGTCTTAAAAAATTTTGAAAAAAATAAAACAAGTTAAATATTTTGAGAAATTTTTAAAAAGTAAAAATTTAAAAAATATATGAAAAACCTTGAGAAATGTCTTAAAATATAGAAAAAAATGAAAATTTTAAAAAATATAAAAAAAAACCAAGAGTAATGTCTCGAAAATTTTTAAACAAATTAAAAATTTGAAAGATTTGAAAAAGAAAGTTTAATATCTTGAATAAGTTGAAAAAATTAAAATTTTGAAATATTTGAAAAATGAAGATAAATGTTTAGGAAATTTTCAAAACATAAATTTTTTTGAAAATATAAAAATCCAAGGGTAATGTTTTTAAAATATTGAAAGAAAATGAAAATTTGAAAAAAATTATAAAAGAAAGTGTAATTGTCTTGAAAAAAAAATGATTTTTTTGATAAATATGGAAAAGGTAGTGTAATGTCTTAAAAAAAATCAAGAGGAATGTATTTAAAAATAGAAAAGAAAATGAAAATTAAAAAAATATATGAATATGCAAGAATAATGTCTTCAAAGAGTTGAAAAATAATGAGAATTAAAAAAATATACAAAAGAATGAAATGTTTTGAAATTTTAAAAAAAATGAATATGTTAAAATATGAAAGGATGTGAATATTTAAGGTTTTGATTAAATGTCTGATTTATGAAATCTTTAATATTTAGGGCTTCATTTTATGGTTTCATTTATGAAATCTAAACCCTAATTAGTTAGGGTTTTATTAATAAAACCTTAACCTTCATCCCTAATTGAAACCATAAATATTAATGTTTTTATAAAAGTATGCTTAACTATTTATGGTTTCATTAATGAAACGCAAATATTTAGGGTTTCATGAATGAAAACCTAAAACTTCTCCCTAAATATTTAGGATTTCTAAATGAATTTATAAATCAAAACCTAAAATATTAAGGGTTTCATAAATGCAACCCTAAATTTAATCCTAAATTTATAGAGTTTCATAAATGATATATTAAATTAAAACCTGAAATATTTAAGGCTTCTTAGATGGAACCCTAATTATTTAGGGTTCCTTAATTGAATCCCTATCTATATATGGTTTCTTAAATGAAACCTCAATTAAATAGGGTTTCATTAAAGAAACCCTTAATTGAAATAATAAATATTTAGGGTTGTATAAACAAAACTGTAAATTAAAATAATAAATATTTAGTATTTCATAAATGAAACCATTAATCAAAATCCTAAATATCCATGTTTCATTTATTTAGGGTTTCAAATATGAGACTCTTATTATTTTAAGATTTTGTTAATTAAACACTAAATTTATAAATGTAATCCTAAATTTTAGAAATTTCACCAATGAAAATGTCAAAAGACATGAAAGGGCAAAGGGTAAGGGTAATGTTTTAAAAAAAAAAAAAATTTGGAAAATATAAAACAACAAGTTAGATTTTTTTACTAAAGTCTCAATTCACCAAAGATTTAGGAGAATGATCAAGGAAAACCAAACAAGGTTGGCATTCTCAAGGCTCACCATCATAACCAACGACAACTATAAATTGCATATAAATAATAAAAGATACAAAAAAAGATGAGACCCAAGCTAAACCCATAAAGTAAAGATGTGAAAAGTCAATACATAATTGATTGTGTATCCCTGTATGTAACGAATTTACATTGGACATATATAAAGTCCATCAAAGTAAACATCCTATTGAACCACAAAAAAATCAAATATAAATTCTAGCACATCAAGACTTGATTCCATCATTTCCTTAGCCACCATGGAATTGAACTCAACTTGATGTTGGATGGCCTGTTGAATGGCCTACAGCTAGAAACTTGCTCATGCGATTTATCAAATACATTATTATTCTAAATCCTCATAACATTTTAACCAATATCAGATTATGAAAATTTTGAAAAAAAATGAATATTTTAAAAAATATAAAAAAAAAAACCAAAAGTATGTCTTGAAAATTTTTAAAAAGCAAGTCTAATATCTTGAAAAAGTTGAAAAATATAAAAAAAACAAGACAAATGTCTAGGAAATTTTTAAAATATAATTTTTTTTTGAAAATATGAAAATCCAAGGGTAATGTCTTTAAATATTGAATTTTTTTTTTTTTGATAAATATGAAAAAGGTAGTGTAATGTCTTGAAATAAATAAAAAAATTTCAAAAATCAAAGAGGAATGTCTTTAAAAATAGAAAAGAAATTGAAAATGAAAAAAATATATGAAAAGCAAGAATATTGTTTTCAATGTGTTGAAAAATAATGAAAATTTTAAAAATATTCAAAAGTAAATGAAACGTTTTGAAATTTTTTTAAAAAATGAATATTTTTAAATATGAAATGTTAAGAATACTTAAGATAAATATTTAGGGTTTCGATTAAATGTCTTATTTATGAAATTGTAAATATTTAGGGCTTCATTTTATTGTTTCATTTATGAAACCCTAAATCCTAATTATTTAGGATTTCATTAATGAAACCTTAACCTTCACCCCTAATTAAAACCTTCATTAATAAAATGCTAAACATATAGGGTTTTATGAATGAAAACATAAAACTCACCTTAAATATTTATGTTTTGTTTAATGAAACCATTAAATTCTTCCTAAATATTTAGGTTTCATAAAAGAATCCATTAATCAAAATCTTAAATTATTAAGGATTCATATATGAATCATTGAATTGAAATCCGAAATATATAGAGTTTCTTAAATGAAACCCTTATTATTTAGTGTTTATTAAATGATCCCTAATTATATATGGTTTCTTAAATGAAACCTTAAATATTTAGGATTTCATTAAAGAAATCTTTAATTGAAACCATAAATATTTAGGGTTGTATAAACAAAACCCTAAATTAAAACAGTAAATATTTAGTATTTCATAAATGAAACTATTAATTGAAACGGTAAATATTTAGGTTTCATAAATCAAACCCAACTTATTTAAAGTTTTGAATATGAGAGTCTTTTTATTTTAAGGTTTTATTAATTAAACACTAAATTTATAAATGAAACCTTAAATATTAAGGGTTTCATCAATGAAAATTTAAAAAAATATGAAAGGGCAAGAGCAATGTCTTAAAAAAGTTTAAAAAAATATAAAATTTTGAAAAAATATGAAAAAATAAGTTAAATTTTTAGAGACATTTTAAAAAAGATATATGAAAAACCAAGAGAAATGTCTTAAAATATGAAATTTTTTTAAAAAAATATGAAAATCCAAGTGTAATGTTTTTAAATATTAAAAAATAAAAATATAAAAAAATTGAAAAAGCAAGAATAATGTCTTGAAAATATTGAAAAAAAAAATGAAAATTTTAAAAAATATAAAAAGGAATTGTAATGTGTTGAAAAAACATTTTTTTAAAGAATTTGAAAAATCAAGAGGAATGTCATTAAAATTAGAAAGAAATTGAAAATAAAAATAAATGTATTAAAAAAAAAGAGTAATATCCGAAAAAGTTAAAAATTAATGAAATTTTTAAAAAATATTAAAAAGGAAATGAAATATGTTGAAATTTTTTTTAAAATGAAAATATTAAAATATAAAAAAAATTATTTTGATTAAATATTTTATTTATTTAACCCTAAATCTTAATTATTTAGGGTTTCAATAATGAAACCTTAAGCTTCACCTTAAATTGAAATTATAAATATTAAAAATTTGATAAACATACTCTCAACTATTTAAGTTTCATTAATGAAATGTTAAATATTTGGGATTTCATAATTGAAAACCTAAAACTCACCATAAATATTTATGTTTTGATTAATGAAACTATTAAATTCTACCTAAATATTTAGGATTGCATGAATGAAACTATAAATCAAAACACTAAATATTAAGAGTTTCATAAATGAAATCCAAAATTTAAGCCTAAATATTTAGGGTTGTATAAACAAAAATCGAAATTAAATATTTGAAAAAAAATGAAAATTTAGACAAATATGAAATAACAAAAATATGTGGAAAAAATAAAAAATAAAAAATATGCAAAACAAAATAATTATCTTGAAAATTTGAAAAAACAATAATTTTAAAATATAAAAAACATGTCAGTGAACTAAAAACCAAAATTGGAAAAAAAGTTTAAGAAATAAATGAAATCCTTTTTGTTTTTCAAAACTACCATTTTCATTTATGTTATTCTCTCACTTCTATTGTTTGTCATTATATTTTTTCTATTAATCAGATGTATTTTAGTCTAAAAATAATTAACATGAGGAATATTATGGATTGAATCATATAAAAAAAAAACACAACTTCTAATTTGGATTTTAAAAATAGATGAGAGAAAGTAACATAGATTGTGGTGATAAAATTCTAATTATAACAGGAGAATAATCCTAAATTTTTATAAGAAACTGTACGTAACTATAAAAATTTGATATAGATTACTTTTTATTGAAATACTCAGTAATCTATTCTCATTTGAGAAGATGGAAATATAATAGAAATAATTTATAAAGAACTAACATTGTGTAGAATTAATAAATGATTAATATAAATAATTAATAAACAATTAAAATTTTAAAATGTGAAAAAATAAAGCAATACTTTTTTAAAAATAAATTTAATATTAAATGTTTTTTGCAAAATCCAAACTTTAGAGAACCTAGCGATTAGGTATGTCTTCTTCCCATGTTTATTCTGTGAATGGTGCTTTGGAATCATACAAATAAACCGCAACGCGTTTCATCATCGATTCACCCAAATTCAACGAAACACCATCCCCACCTCAATGGTAATTCGTCATCCCTTTTCACTTTTTTTCTGTTTTCAATCACAAATTCTATTCAATTAGAGTTTTTCTCTTCCGATTCAGCTGGGTTTATCGTTGTTATCATGGTTTGGGGTCACAATTTTTTTGGGTTTCGTTCAAAGTCACACTTTTTTTAGAATTAGTGCAATATAAATTGTTGGGTATATGAGAAATCGAGAATAAGATGTTTTTCTAGTGTGAGCAAGGCAGGAACTGACTACTTGATGTTGGTGAATAACTGTATGTGTTTATTTGAATCCATGAGCATCTGAATTTGATTTCTTTTTATTTTTCAAAATTTGTATTAGGCTCTTGGTACATGTAGTATGTGGTTGATGGCATAAACTTGAAAAAAAGATCTCAAGGAGTATGAGAAATGTGGTTGATTGCATAAACATGAAACAAGAACTGTATATGTTTGAGGCTTAGTGCAAAATGAATTCTTGGATATATGAGAATAAGATGTTCCTCTGGTTTGAGCAAGGCAGGAACTGCGTTTTTTTATGTTGGTGAATAACTGTGTATGTTTATTACTTTATTTGAATCCATGAGCATCTGAATTTAATTTTATTTATTTTTCAAAAAATTGTATTAGGGTGTTGATACATATGAATTGTTGTTGATGGCATAAATTTGAAAAAAGAACTCAAGGTGTATGTATAATGGAGCTTGATTTGAATCAGGAGCCTTCGGATCCAACTCATGCTTCTCCAGATGAATTTGATTCTTTGTTGGAAGAACTAGAATCTGCCCATGAACACGTGCAGGACCGTATTAGGCGCCTTGAAGCGATAACATCGAGAACCAGGCAGTATCAGAGGTGGCCACTGTTTCACACTCCAATCCAAATAACCAACTTTACAGGACAAACCAGCACACCAGCTGATGCTCGCGAAGAAGGAATGCAGAGCCGGGAAGTTGAGGAAAGATTCGTTGAAAGTGGGAGAGGGTGCAAAAGGAAAGGTGCCCATTTAATAGCTAAGCCATTGGGGAGGATTGAAACAGATGCTAGTAAGGAAGGGGGAAGCACTGGAAATTTCTATGACTGCAATATATGCCTTGACAGGGCAAGAGATCCTGTGTTGACCTGCTGTGGTCACTTGTTTTGTTGGTCATGCTTCTATCAGGTAGAAATTGTCTCTTCAAATGTGAGGGAGTGCTCCGTTTGTAAAGGAGAGGTTACCGAAACTGGCATTATTCCGATTTATGGCAACTCTAGTGCTGATGCCAGTTGTGAGTCAGGATTAAAAGGAGCTGGTTTGAGAATTCCTCCTCGACCCGCTGCACCCAGAATTGAGAGTTTTAGGCAGCAGCTAATAAGCCAGGGAGCATCTTCTTCTGTAATCCAAAATATCCGGCGCTTTCATCACCTTATTGGCGGGTTTGGATCGCGAGGTCAGTCACAAAGCCCCAATGCTGTAACTGATAGAAATAATGGTTTGCTCATTCAGTCTCGCCTGCAGACAGGCAATGATCGCAGTACTGGTTCCTCTCCGACTCCGATTTCAACCTTGTTAGTGCAAGGAGCTGCTTCTTTTTCATCCCTTTCATCAGCATTAAATTCTGCGATGGATTCTGCTGAGAGATTAGTTGAGGACCTTGAGTCATATATTCACAATTCAAGCCATAATGGGAATGTTGCTGCAACTGATTCCACACCTGCAGTTTCTACATCTCCTTTTAGTAGGAATGTTGATACCACTGCTGATGTTGGCTCAGAAATTCAGACAACAGATAGTAACATACAGACTGAGACTAGTCCATTGGACCCTTCTTCATCTCAAAGAGGAAGCACTCGTGTTTCAACTTCAAGACAAGTTTCAAATGATCGCAGAAGGAGGAGGTCAAGATGAGATCTTTTATGTAAGAAGTTGTAAATCATATTGCCAGAAAGTTCCTAATTTATAGAAAGCTACAATTTGCTTTTCATAGAAAATTTTCTGTCTCTTTAAGCAATAGGTATGTATAAAAGAATAAACGACAATTTTAAGCATTGTGTGGTGTTAGCCAATTTTTATTCAATTGATGAGAGTTTGTTTACAGCAAATCATCAATAGGATATTTCTTTTCCATTAAGGAGCTTATATTAGTAATTGATGTATGTGCAACAGCATGCTTAATGCATACAAACAGCCTCCACATGGCGCTATCGTGTCTCCTTTATGTTAATTTGTAGGGTAATGGTTTAACTGAAGAAAAGGTTTGGATCAGCATTAAGGGCTAACATTCTACCTTATGTTTTTTATCCGTAAGGAGAGTTTACAACAACTCATTACTACGTGCATCGCATATAATAAGTTCTTATAGAATAGCTGAGTTGAACACAATTGGTCCATCAAGTGTAATCAGGGTCTTAATATTTGAATGTTTTATCAGCTCCTAGACGAAATAATACATAATTTCTTTTTATATAAAAGTTCTTTAAATATAAATGTATATTTTATAAAGAACTAAAAGTCTGAAACAATAATCTCATTACATCTCATAGGGCAACCAACCAAATCTTGAGGCCGGGATACAAGAAAACATGGTAAAATGAGGATATCATGCGGTAAAGCTAATACTCAAATGTCTCAAACTTTTCTAGGCAGGGATAATTTTATGATTGTTGACTGTCAAGTGTCAAGGACGTTCATATTACAATCTACACTAGTTCAGAAATATAACGCAATACAACTAACTAACAATAAATCGGCAAAAATCCAGATATTCAGAGTCAGGAACATTCCATATGATTTGCATTTCTCAGTTCAAAGGTGGTGGCAGCTGCAAAGCAGGGTTACTGGGGAGGTGGCGGTGGCAGCATTGCGGACTGAGGGTATGGCATAGGCCGTCCACCCTGTTGCTGAGGTGGTGGTGGTCGCCAAACAGGAGGTGGCTGACTTGCCATTACTGATGGTGGCGGAAGAGGTCTGGGAGGAGCTTGTGGAGGTGGTGGCATCTGCTGCATACCAGGGTGAGGTGGCCTGAACTGCTGCATTTGAGGTGGAGGTGGCATTGCAGGTGATAACATTGGTTGACCTGGTTGTTGCTGATGCCATGTTGGTTGTCCAGGCACTGGCATAGGCTGGAATGCAGCAGCTTGAGGGGGTGGTGGACGGAGGGCAGGCATTGGAGGAGGAGCAACCCCATTAGCAAAGGGTCGGGGAGGCACTGGAGCAACCCCATTAGCCTGAGGAACACTGGGAAGTGTTGGTGGTCCACTGGCAAATAAAGTATGAGGCCTGCTCTTCTGTGTAGTTGGATTACTTGCAGCCAAAACTCTTTCTGCATCATACAAGATATATTATTAGCAGATATTCAGAGAGTACACAAACGAACGATATGCATGAACTAATCATAAAAATATGTAGTACTAGTAGCAAGAAAGGGTGTCACCTGCAGGGGTACCATGCCGTTCACCCTTAGTGTCTTTCTTGTAAGCATATGACACTGTAATTTGACGGTTGCAAAGATACTGTCCATTCATTGCCTATGAAATATAGAAAAAAACAATATCAATGGTGTGGGAATGCTTACTTTCTATATTCCATTGAAATACGCATGATTTTGGATACCCAAACAAAATTGAAACATAAGAATTTTAATATTTTTTGTATACATAATATAAAATAAAAAGGGGTCATATTTATCTCCCTGATTTATAACTTACGTTGAATTTTCCATCCTGATTTGTTAACTTATGTTACTCTCTAGTTTCACATTAACTATGTTAACTTCACCCCTTCCATCCAATTTAACCAAAGTTAACAGAACAAAATAAACATGCTTCCACTAGTCTTCATTCTTTAGAAGGGGGCATTACAGCATTTGAATATCAATACTTCAGGTTATATCAGGCAAAAAACATAAGCCCTATAGGCTCGGCTGAGTGGTAAAAGAAAAAGTGAAGGGAGAAGGGGGAGGGATAGGTCGTGGGTTTGTGCTTCTGATCACAGCAACCCAATCCTAGATAGATTAGAAGATCTCCCAGAGTTATATTCCAGGAAGAAGTTATAAGGTGGGTTGAGTGGTAAAAGAAAAAGTGAAGGGAGAAGGGGGAGGGATAGGTCGTGGGTTTGAGTCCCTCCACTGACATTTCTAACAAATACTAACAAACTAACATTTGTCGATAAAAAAAAAATTAAAAAAAAAAAATATATATATATATATATATTCCAGGAAGAAGTACCACAGCATAAAAAATAATGAGGGTTTCTAACTAGCTTTGTGTAGTGTTTTTTCCTTTGGGCTTTGTCCCATATTACACAAAAAGTAAAAATGAACATGCTATGTAATACAAGTGAAAATACAAAATTATCCAACTTTTAATTTCTTTAAATTCTTCCTATAGTTGGGGATGTTCCCTGTTTCAGTTTCAAGACGGAGACAAAAAATAGTCTGTGGCTTTTAAGTCCCTTTCGCTTAGACAAACACAAGTTAGTCAATGAGTCTCAAATTTGTTTGTCAACCACTTATACATATTTATTTTCATTTCATTTGTTCTTGAGTGTTATATATTTTCATTAGTTTCAATTCATGATCCACAATGTGCTGAACAAGTATAACAAAATGAAAGGTTGGCATCACTATATTCCTACAAATGATTCAATACGAGATGGAGTCATACCTCAATGGCTGAATCAGATGCCTCAAATGAATCATAGCTAATGAAGCCAAAACCACGGGAGTTTCCTGTCTCAGGATCTCTCATTATCTGCAACAAAAATCCTTGAATATCAGATCATATACATAATTTTGAGTGAAACGAATCCCTTCAAGTATGGAGGGTTGTGCTCAAAGAACAACAGACTAAAAACAGGTGGTTATTTTTAAAATTGTCATTGGCTTGATGCCTAAACACTTTAAAGAAACGGTAAATGCCAATAAAGAGAAATGAGAAAATGGCAAAGCATGAAAAGTATTAGCAACTGCTACTAGCTGGATACTAGTGCACAAACATGATGAAAACTAGATACAATGAAAGATATTTGAAGAGAAAAACCTTCGGATTAGTAACAATAACTCCAAATGCACTGAAAGTATCATACAAGAGCTTCTCATCAACATCCTGCAACAACATTCAGAACACTGATGTTTAAGTTTTGAATTCAATGCATAACTGCATGAGTCTGTTTAACACTTGCATAATTTTGGTGACTTACAGGATCAAGATTGCCAATGAAAAGGTTTGCCCCAACATCCAAGCTTTTTTTATCTTGGGATGCCTGGAACCAAAAAATTGTAAAATCAATCAAGCAGCATAGAAACTAAATATTTCTTTAATCAAGTGACATGGGTGTTGATACAAGGAAGAAATACAGCAAGGCTTGAACAGAGTACAAGAAAGTTCATACAAACAAAATACAGATATGAAAGAATAATCATAGATTATGTAAAAAAAAAGAGATTCAATTATAAGAATGATATCTAGGAATGGCATACAATAAGGGTTGGGAAAATAAAAAGTTCAATACTAGAAGGTTATCACAGGCAGGGCCAAAATTCTACCATATAAACACAGTATAGCAGGCCTCCGTTCACAAATTTCCTATGGCAGAGGGGCCGAAAAATGCCCCATTATAGCGCTATGGTGGCATTATAATGACTATGTAACGTAATTGCTTAGCACACATGTCATTCGTACATCCCTTATGTGGAAAGAGTATGCTTAGCTCAAGAAAAAAGTCAGAAAGATAATCATTCTAAGGCTATAAATAAGCCTTGAGTCCTTAGAAACAAGAGAACTAACATCCCTCAAAGAAGAAGTGGTCATGGAGATTCACGGCAATCGTTAATCAGTTAATGACTGCTTTGTTTTGTTATTTGTTTTCATTACTTTCAATCGCACATACCAAACATAAGAATGAAGAAAATAAAGCATGCATTGAGAAAGGAACCAAGCACAGGAAAGAACATGAGAGTTGGAGCAGTTAATATAAGTATTCATACTCCAACAGTTCGATACCTTATTGACACGGATGGGTTTGCCATAAAGCTTAATCATGTTAAGCACCTTGATGGCCTGCAATGGAAGCAAAGAATTAGCGAGAAGATGATGTTAGGTAGATTTGGAGAAGTGAATTGGAAATAGAATGGTTACATAGTCAGCATCTTCTTCACTGCGGAATTCAACAAATCCATAACCCTGATGTTGGTTGGTGACTCTATCCTTGGGAACATAGACATTTACTAAGAGAAATGAATG
The DNA here is from genome assembly GCA_014843725.1 of Amphicarpaea edgeworthii. Lineage (NCBI taxonomy): Eukaryota > Viridiplantae > Streptophyta > Magnoliopsida > Fabales > Fabaceae > Amphicarpaea > Amphicarpaea edgeworthii. The sequence goes on along the minus strand of CM026325.1, from coordinate 26,984,336 downwards.
AAAGGAGAGTGAGTTTGAGTTTGAGTTTGTTTAAACCTAAAATGAAGAAAATAGATGAAAGAAAGACATACCGACTGGACCAGCCTGAACAAACAATTCCCATAATAACTCCTCACTTATCTGCAGCAGAAAGGAAAAGCGAAAAGGATAAACCCTAGAAGTAGAAGTAGAAGTAGAAGAAGTGGTAATTGAATGAAAGAAAAGAAAAGAAAAGTTACCTGAGGGTCGAGATTGCCGACATAAGCAGTGGCGTCTTGGTTCCTCTCAGCGGCGTGTTGACCGAGCAAATTGGCTCCCACACCGGGCGCAATTCGAGTCGTCATTGAATCCAACAGTCTTATAGGTTATGCCTCTATTCTATAATAATGAAGAAGTAAAGTACATGAATGTCAAATAGGTTACGAGCAACTACATACAATTACACAGTACAGTAATGTAATCCCCTGACCTTGAGTTCAGTGCACTGTGCACAGGGAAGAAGACGAAGTAGCGTGAGAGAGAGAGGTGAACTGAACTCCGAAATGAATGAATGCGTTCAAGGGTTAAATAAAGGAAAAGAGAAACAGAAACAATGGTAAAGGGGTTGCGGTTCACACCTGACCAGCACAAACGAGGGTGGTGCAGTCGCGGGTTGGGTAACACTTAGCAGGTTTGTTTGTGTGTGTTCGTCACAAAATAATAACTTATATCATACTAACTTTTCAAAAACAAATAATATTGTTTAGTGTCAATTTATTTATTCACTTTTATAATAATTAGTTTTTATTTAGTCACTGACATCTTTTTTTTTTTTTTTAATGGAGATCTGTGTCAAGGAAATTTTGCATGTATGTTAAACTTCAAATTTTATTTAATAATAAAATGTCATTCTTTTTAAAAAAATATATTACATGATTCAAATAAAAATTAAATGATTTATAACTTCGTAAGGATTTTTTTTGCTGACAAAATAAATTATACAAAAGTGTAAAATAATATGATACATCTATTTTTAAAACCACTAAATATAATAATTCTTCAAGATTTATATAAAAAATATTATATTAAAAATATTTTTTATTAGTTGTCAAAATAATGAGTTATTTGAGTTTATTGTTCAAATCACTTTTTTTCTCTTTTTATTAGTTAATAGTAAATAAATACGCATAATTAATTAAACTATTATTTTATTTTAAATTTAATTAATAATTTAGTTTCTGTATTTGTTTATTTAAATCATTCAATTGTTTATTAAAAACGAATCATATTATTATTATAAAATATTTTATTTTCAAATTAAAATGTTTATGGTCTATTCTTTTTTTAAAAAAATGTTCTAATATGATTTTTTTGGCAAAAAATGTAACGTCGTCAATTTAAATTTATCAGAAAAAATTACCGAGACATTTAAAAAAACCTAATTAATCACTTAAAAGACTTGATTTGAAATTTCAAAACTAGAAAAAGTTATTCAACATTCTAAATAAATCAAGAAACCAAATTAAGAATTATGTCTTTTACTTTATAATAATACGATTTGTTAAGAATATGGAAAAGTTTAAGAATAAGAAAAAAAAAACTAAATATCTAATCCCATTTAACAGTTCCGAACCTTCGAGATAGTTGCCAAATAAAAATCCCGTTAAATAGCTAGAATTGTTCAAAGCAACTAAAATCAAAACAAAACTCGAGAATTTGTTCTAGGATATTAATGGCAATAAAAACAAATTAATTAATCATTATGCCTTCAAGCGACCAAAAAACTTTTGTTTCTCCTGAGTGGTCTGGAAGCGGCCATGTCCAAACTTGGAGGAGGTGTCGATGAACTTGAGTTTGATCTCTTCAAGAGCCACTCGAGATGTCTGCTTCAGAAGGGACTGACGAAGAGTGATGACCCTCTTCTTCGGTCCAACACAGCATCCCTTAACCATTATAAAATCATCCTTCACCACACCATAATGAGGGAATCCACCCATTGGAGTAATCTCCTTCTCAGTTCTGTCAAATTCAGTGATGGCCGAATGTGAGTCTTGACCTGCCTTGGCAACCTTGTAGATCTTCTTATTCAGCTCAGTTCGATGATGATATCCGTTCTGACCAGCCCTCGCAACAGTGAAAGAAACACGAGCAGGGTGCCATGCACCAATACAAGCAACCTTCCTTAGTCCTCTGTGAGTCTTGCGAGGAAGCCTAGTCACACCCCAACGAGTCACCACACCTTCATAACCTTTACCCTTAGTCACACCAATGATATCTATCATCTCATCTTTCTGGAAAACAGCATCCACTGGTACTTGCTTCTCAAAAAAGCTGTATGCATAGTCCACCTTCTGCTCTATTGTCCCACCATTAACTTGGATCTCCATCAAATGTGCTTTCTTCTGTTTTAGACCCTTCAACTTCCTTATCTTCAGTAAACAAAGAAAAACCATTAGTTGCTACACTAAGAAACAAACTTAAATGAAATCCAATCCAGAAACTTCTTTTACCTGAGTATGAGCCAGAACACGAATGACAGTTGCATACTTCTTCAATTTCTCAAGCTGAGATTCAATATCTTTCTTTCCATCCTCAGATTCATACTTCTTTGAGTATTTGGTAAAGGCCTTCTTTTTAGATTTGCACCAGTTCTTGTAAAATCGTCTCTTTAATTCTTCACTTAGATGCTGAGCCCAAACGGTATTGAGTGTGCGAAGGCCACGAGGTGTTTTTACATAGCCAACCACTCCAACAATAACCAATGGGGGAGTTTCAATGATAGTGACAGCTTCACATGTCTCTTTCTTATGAAGCTCTACAAAAGGCACAATGGTAAAAACAATTATACTTAAACCCCAAGAATTGATCACATGGTGATATTATAAAGAATGCCAAACTAGGATTCGTTGGTCATTGAATAGATAAAGTAAATAGGTAAAATCTAAATTAAATATACAAAAAAAAATTGAGAAAAAACCACCAGAAGTTTCTGTTTCACTTAGTTTATAGCATAACAAAAAAGTACAATTTAGATAAGTAATGAGTAATGCAAAAAATAACAGTTAAGATTCAGTCTGATCACTAAGACTTCTACTAGCACTATTTGTAAATCCTGATTCTCCAATTCTTTAGTTAACAATTCAATGCAAAAACAATTGTCCTTCCCCAACTTCGGGGAATTAACACATTATCATGCTTACTTGATCCAGGTTTCTCAACCTCTCTAACAATGTGGGTCATTCCGGCCTTGTAGCCCACAAAGGCAGTCAACCTGCACAGTTGACTAGGATTGTCTCTTGGAAAAGACTTCACTGCAGTAGCAAATTATAAGACATGTCACTAGAATTATCAATTACAACGGCACCAATGATTTCAAAGTTAAAACCCATACAAGGGCTTACCTTGAACAAAAAATGAAGAAGAAAAATAATAGTGCATTTTAGAGAGAAGATGGTGCACCTTCTATAATGAAATAATGCTTAAAATTTTAACAAACCCCACCAATTTTAACAAGAAAAATGACAAACAAATACAATGAATGTTGGGATTATCCAATTACATAGTAATAATGAAAACAAATAAACAGAACGCACAAAACCAAAGCTTGACAAGCATAAATGAATTGCAAAGCCCTTTCCCCGAAAGGAATAAAATAAAATAACTCATGGCATGTTTGGTCCCATTATATGATGTTAATCCAACGTGTTAACATATTTGATTCAACATTGATTCTGTGACAAGATTGATTGAGTTGGATCAAAAAATTTATACAAGTTTCTATCATCATCTACTCTTAAGAATAAAAACACCCACCCATACATAAATCACCACTAAAATCAATTTAAACAAATTTGAATTTCGGAAAATCAATTAAATTCAAAATCAATACTGCAAACGAAAACCCAAAACTTAAAAACCCCACTAATATTGGATGAAGTATTACTCAAAATATACCCTGCTACAGAATTCAATTAGATAAAGTAAATAGTAAAAAACTGTTTTAACCTCCACGTGTTAGTAAAAAAAAAAATCAGTATTACCAAATCCCCATAATGAAGAAGAAATGCTTCCATACCAAAGGCCTATGGCAAAATGTATGCCAATTCTCGAGCTCATTTGTATTCCATCCCAAAACCCTGTAACGGGTTTTGGCAAGAGCCGTTTCCGAGATTCCAGCCTTGATTAATCACTTTTTTTTTTAACGGGAGCAATTTCATTCACTCATCACAAGAAAGTGGCAATAACACAAATAAAAAAATCATTTTCAAATGCATCGAGTGTGGTTTTGGATCTGAAAAAACTTTGCAACATAATTTTATAAATCTCAAAATGAAGAATAGTAGCAAACATAAAAAAAAAAAAAAAGTAGATCACCCTTTCCACGATGACGAGAAGCTCGCTTCCTTGGGAGAAAGCCGAGGGACCCGTGTCTCGGGTGCTCGAACTTCCGGTGAGACATCTTTTTTTCAAATTCAACTGTCAAATTAACTCACAACATAAGCATTCAAACAAAACACTAACAGATCTTAGGAAATGGTTGCAAACAAACATACCTGCTGCGCTGCAACGAGAGAAAATGTTGAAGGAGGGTTTGGCTAACAAACTATGTCATTATATAAACCACTCGCGGCGCCGCACTGCGTTTTCCAACCCTAAAGCAACTGGGCTTCAGATCCGAAAACAATATGGATTATTGGACTCTCTCTCTAATTGGCCCAAAACTATCTTTTACTTTTCCTTTTTCTTAAAAAAAATCCGGCCTCAATCCCTCTGAACCTAATTAGGCATGGTAATTGAATCCGGACCCACGGAGATATCTTCATCTCTACTGATTTTGACAAGAAAAATCCAAGTTGACCAGTTTTGGGTTTAGGTTTTCCTCGCTTAAGAAAATTGGAGTTAGTAAATTATATAAATACCTTAAAATAATCTATCTATTTATTACATAAATCATAAGTTTAAAAATTTATATTAAACATTAATTTAATTATATTTATTATAAAATAATATTTTTTAACTCATTGTATAATAACATTATATATAAAAAAAATTGTTAAATAATATTTCTATTGATAAAATAAATAAAACAATTTAGTTTATTATGAGAAATAAAACTGTGGTATACAAGAGTGTAACGAGTAACATTTGAGACGATCATGTAAATTATTTTATGATTTTGGATTGTCATGTGTATAGAGGACGGGATGGGATTGGGAAACCCTATCCCTGGGGACAAGGGTGGGTCAAATTTTTAAGCCCCGACGAGGAATGGGGATGGGGACGAAAATGATTTGAGATGTTTGAGATAGGGATTGGGAAGGCTAATCCCACCCCCACTACTATACCTAAACCTAACTAAGCAAATTTGACTAATTTGAAAGATTAAGAGCTTGGACTACCATCTAAGTTTTCTTTTTTTTAGATTATAAGCTGGTAGAAAAATAAATTTTAATATTTGGGACAAAAGATTAAATCTGAAAAAATAAATAAATGAAAAATATTTTAATAAAGCTGAAAATTAGTAATTTATAATTATTTTCAACGGCTTATTTTTTTTTTTGTTTTAGCAATTTTTATTTACTTTTACCAAATAAAACTTATTTTTTTTAAACTTTGATTTTTAGTTCTTAAATTTAAATTTATTTTGGTTTTTATCACTATTAATAATATGTCAAAAGTCATGTTCTATGAGATACAATTAGTTAGATTAATGTCTGATATACCAACTAGGAAAGACCGATATGATCCAAAATTTAAAGTATAAGAACCAATACTAAATTTGAAATATACATCGGGGATTAAATTATGGCACGTTTATTCCGAAAGAAAAATTCCAACATAGCCCAATAAAATTAACTATTAACTACCATCTGTTAAAATTCTTGTGCCCTTTCTATTTTCAACATGTTGCATTCCACGTGTGTTCTGTGTTCACCACAACCTGTAAAAGGGACCAAAACTAATATTCAAAACTTAAAAAGCAAAACAAGAGGATTGAACAAAAAGTCTGTCAAATTGGTATATGAAAACTGAAAATAATAGTGAAAAGATACTATACCCATGGCCTGCAATCATCCAAGTAACAAATTGTGGAAAAGTGAACTTGAAAAGGGCTCGTGCTACATGAAGGCCAGGGTGCTTTATCTGCATATTTTTTACATTCTGCTTAAGAACAAAGATCAAGTGTTACAACATTTTTGTTCTGGTGAGTAGATAGAGAGAATTAAAGATTTGATGGACAAAAATTGGATGTAATTTCTTAGGCACTCTTGATGGTGTTCTCTAATCCGAATTGAGTTTAACGGTGATGCACCCACCATATAAAATAATTTTACAAAATTATCTTACAAGTTATGCAAACAATATGGTGAGTTGTGAATCACTGGCATTATAGAACTATTTCATATTATCAACATTAAATTCATCAGAGTTAAAGTTTTACCTTGGGAACCATTACTAAACTTTAATGTAAGCATTTATTACCACGCTAATTATCAAGGGGAAACTCTAATTCAAATTGTAGGACAACACTAAAAGCACCTAATTATGAATGAAGGTGTGGAGAGAGGAACATACTGATAGAGGCCAAAATTTAAATTCAATATAAGGCCTGTAGTTGACTAGCATTTGTGATGCCATCCTGCTAGCTGTGTGTAATACCCTAACTCGTAGGATTCTTTTCTTCTCATAACTAACAAAAATTAAAAAAAAAAAATGAAGCCAGAAAAGTTCAACCATTTTGTTAGACAGGCTAATCAGAATATGAGTTTGAGGGGCATGAGTTAAGATGACACATTTAGGAGTGTTAAGAGATTCTGATGTGATGTTATTCACATTTAGGTGGTCTCATGAAAAATTTGAGTTGTAAGAGATTGTGATATGATGCTATTCACATTTAGGTGTATAAGAGAACGTGTTACATGAAAAAAAAAATCCAATAGAAGAGAGAGCCATTTTTTTCTGTTGTAGATAACAAATAGCATACCACATACCAAAACAAAAACCAAACCAAAACAAAAGACAAATAAGATACCTTCTAAGGGCCGAGATAACTTCAGACCCGTCAGAGCCATGTTTAGGAACCTTGTCAAGCTCAAGTATCAGTTGGTAACAATCCTGAAAATGTGATTGCAACAAAATAAGGGTAGTTAAGAACATAAACCTATATATACCTTTGGTTCCTTTACATGTCTTATTCCTGAAGAGTTTAGCTACTAAGGTATGGCTAAAGTTTGAGAGAGGAATGAAATTGAAATTGAAATTGCAGATTAATAAATGGCACATGTAGCACTATATATATTAATACTGCCAAAATTGTATATACCCAGGGAAATACATTTTATTTGAAGTTGAAAATTACAAATGACCAACCTCTATTGCCATACACCCCCCTTGACCAAGATTAGGTTGCATTGGATGTGCTGCATCACCTAACAAAGTCACTCTCCCAATTCCCCAAGTGTTGATCATGTCTCTGTCATATATATCCCTCTGCAGAATCATATGCTCTGGTGTTTCTGATATGAGTTCAATCACATCATTGCACCAATTGCCAAAGTGATCCAAAAGCCTCTTCTTCTTACCTTCTATAACTTGGACAAATGAATTTGTTTCAAATAGAGTGAACCATAGCAATTGATAAACAAAGATACATGGAAAATATACCTCCTGGTAAAGGATCACTTGAAGGGGGTTCCCCATGGAAAGCATACCATTGCATCTTCCCATGGCCGACATCTGAAGCAACAAAGTACTGGTTCAGGCCCAAGAACACCTTATACCTTCAAGTTTAATCACCAAAACACAAACTTTAAAATAGTGGAACAGTTTATAACATTGGGTGAGTTTGTTTAAAATTAAACAAGTGTTTATAAAATAAATTATTATTTCGATTTGCTTCTTTAAATAAACAGAAATCTACATCTATTTATTTTAAGCGGAAACAGGAAGCAGTTTAAACAAATACATTGGAACCTGAGTATTGTCCTAACATGTTATTTGGGAATGAAGTACCTACCCAACCGTATCAATATATGGGGGCACATAGCTTGTTAATCCACTATAGCATGTGAAACCTGAGTAATTTGCTTCTTGCCTCCCAAAGAGTTTCGAACGAACCTAAGAGAACAAAATGCAATAGGTTGAATGCCAAAAGCAAGGAAAGGAAGAAACTCATTTGTAAATAAAGTTAAAAGGGAAGGATGGTATATTTTACTTCTGACCATATTCCATCTGCTCCTATTAAAATATCACCATCATGTTGCTCTCCATTTTCAAGGATCACTCTAACCTGATGCGAACGAAAAAAACACTCAAAATTAGAAATCCACAACCATAAGTCTTGAGCAATAAAAAATAAGTTGTGCAGGGAAACTCAAACCTTGCTAGGTTCCTGAATAAAATCCACAACTTTAGATTTGTTTCTAATTATGTTGGAACCAACTGCGTTCACTAATATATCTTGCAGTGCCATTCTACATATGACTAGGGTAAGAGGAAGCCTTTTCCTTGAAGCAGGAGTAAAAAGATCAAATATACTGAACCTGAAGTGAAAAAAGAAAAAGAGAGAGTGACAATCAAATCACAATTTATATATATCAAATCCCTCTTAACCCTAACACCTTCCTAGTTGGTCATAACTCATAAGCAATATACAGAAAATTGCAACATTCTAAAACCCCACAAAAGACATCTTCAACTACAAACTCTTCAGAAGGCTCAATTAAAATTAACAAGTCCCCCATGATTTATGTCAGGTAAATGTGCTACAGTACAATATTTTCTTTCATTCATATTCAAACACATAATAATTAGAATAAGAAATGTTAGTAACACACTCTTTCACATACTTTTCTGAACATGCTTTTCACTATTGGCTGAAATTGATTGGAAATTACAAGTTTTTTGTGGATCTCACTTCTTATTTAATAACTAAGTCCTGACTTTGTAGTTTTCAATAAATTTTAACCAATAAATAGGATGGGTTGGAAGGAGTGCAGTAGAGAGTGTGCTTCTAGCTCTCATCAATTATAAGACAAAAGTTTGGTACAATTCTTTAGGAGCATTTAGTGTTGTTCTCCAATTAGAATTGGAGTTTCACATCGGTGATCTGTGTAATCTTTTAGTGCATACCTTTATAATGCGGACTACTGAGATAAAACTCGGATTTTAGTTGAAGAACAACACCAACAAAACAGCAATTAAAAAACGGTATCCAAGTTCTGTCCTACATTATATACTAGTAAATACCATTTTTTTGTCTTTTTGAAGTTTCATGTTCTGCTTAAAACAAAGGATACTATCATACCAATAAGAGACAAAAATAAAGCAAGCATAAGAATGAAGAGGATTGCTAGCGACACTCTCTCCATAGGACACTCTCTCACACGGAGACTCTCCTTGTGATTCGTTGAAATTTATTGGAAATCGGTTAAATGATACTTGAGATTCACATCTCACCAAGCTAATCACATGGAGAGTATCTAAAAAGAGGGTAAGAAAGAGTGTCTCTAGCACTACTCTAATGATAATGAAGAACCTACCACTCCCCAGAAAGACCATCAGCAAGGCCATTAGTCCTATTGCCAGTGACACAGCCAGCCTCCATAATCCGGCATGCAACACTCTGATCAATGGTTTCCAACACAGCAAGTGCACTGCTCAAGAGTTGAATAGGGCCACGGTGACTACCTTCTCCTCTAACAGCACTTAAATCCTTCTCAAACACCTCCACTTCATACCCTCTATGCTTTGCAGCCAGAGCCAGAACAAGACCACCAATGCCCCCACCAGCCACCAACACTCTCAGCTTCCTCTTCTTCTTCTCTTCCTCTAGATTTGAAAGAACCATTATCCCATTCCCACTTTCAACCACTCTAACTGAATAACACCTTTTCTTACTAGAGATCCTGTCACGGTTATGGAGTTGAAGCTGAGTAGTGGCAGTGCATGCACACAGGATTTGCATTGAAGCCATTGATCAATAATGGATTGCTAGAAAGAAAAAGCCAATAAGAGATATGCTTGTGAGTGGAATTTGTAGGATCTTTCTTGTCAACCTCCAATCCAACAAAGTACGCTATTTTAGCAGACAGAGGGTGCTGCGTTGTAGCACCGCCAGTGGTCTTTTTGGAAGATCAGGAATAAATCAGGCCAACTTTTTAAAGTTTTTCCAATCAAATTAGAGTGCATTTACTCTTTTACTTTAGACTATCTTAACCTTTTGATTGATTTTTCTTTTACATAATATTTTGAGTGGAAGGATGATGCATGTATATTGTCTGTTACATCCATCTATTTATAATAAATCACCCTTACAAGTCATTCAAAACCTTGTGACATGTGAACTGTGATTGACAAAAGTATTTTACATTTATACCTATCTATACTTACCTGTGTATAAATATTAAACTTATATTTTTATCATAAAACGAAAGTTAAAAAATTAATGGACCACAATAGAGGACATGTTCTCCATCTACTAACCAGCTAATTAAAGAATCGTGTCCACTAGTTGAGAAATCAATGAATTATTAAAATAAGTTAAATGTAATTCATGAAAATGATAAACTATTTTCTTAAATAGGTTCTTCATCAAATCTTTCAAATCCTTTCTTAATACTACTGCTTTCTTTCCATGCTTGTAAAATATTTTACTCCCTCCGTTTCTTTTGAATGTTAAATTTTTTAAAACTTTTTTGTTTTTATTTATCTAACATTTTTAAAGTTTAAGACAATATTAATTACTCATTTGTTAATTATACTCTTATTTTTCCTCCTAATTAAAAACATGCATTTATTGTGGAGGAAGAATGATAAATGATAAAATAGAAAACCTTATAATTATTTTATTAGAATTAAAAAACTAATTATCATATAAATGGTGGCAGTGGTTAGTCTAATTAAGTACTTATTTAATAAGTTTTATTGTCATGTAAATGAAAAGAAACAAACACCATAGTGCTAGGGCCCAGTAACGAGAATTGAGGATTGACAAGACAGGCAGAACAAAGACACCAACACTCTCAGCTTCATCTTCTCTTTCTCTAAACTTTGAAGAACCAAACAACTCAAACACTCTAATAGTACACGAACACATGATCAATAATGTATTTCAAAGAAGAAGCCAATAGCAGATGCTTGATCAAACTTGTAGTACTGTGAGTGGAATTTCTGTCAGATACGGTCCATGGTTATTCAATAAGTTAAGCACCTAAACCGGAACAGCTATAAAAAATTAAATTGAATGGCCGAGATTTGTGAAGTTCCATTTGTAATTATAGAGAATCAAAATCCCTCTTCAGTCTTCACATTTCACTTTGTTGATTTGACTAATCTAAAGCATACCAAGTTAAAGTCATATGTAGTAATTAACGAGAAAATCAATGCTTGATACTCTAGTACGAGTACTGTACTGTCATTCAACACGAACGTCATGAATGATTAAATGTAGGTTGTCTTTTTCTCTAAAATTAATTAAAAATTAAAAATGATAAAGTGGAATTTTAACCTAAAGCAAGCGTTCGTGCTTAATATATTTAAAATTAAATTTTATAAAACTTGATAGTTAGATTTATTTGCAACTTCACCATATGCAGTTCTTTTTAAAATGTAGAGGATCCAAAGAAAATAACGTTATTTTTCACATTCATGGGTCAATTAGAAACAAACATGAAAAATAGTTACTCAAATATGAGGGGTGGACACATCAAATACAAGAATTTATACACTACCACACATTAATCACTAATGAGACAGAATTATACAAGTATCATATCAGCAGCTGGCCCTAGGTCAACTTTCAAACTGAAATAAATAATTATTACCACCAAACTACAATATTTGCCATCCTACATAATGCCTAATCCACAAGAACCATGCCTACAGCTAATAAACTGTTAGAGGGCAATAATCTTTATGCCATAATACGAGAAATACACCCTTTTTTCCCAGAATTATAATGCCTCTTCTTCTGCTCATTGTACAATGTAACAGGTCCTCATCACTCTCGATCCATTGATTGAGCATGTGAGAAATGGTGGCCAGCCCCATCTGTATAGACCATAACAACATCACCATAATTAATCCCTTTAATTTGAATAGCACAGAATGTGGTTAAATGCATTTTCATGTTTTATTGACATTACTTTTATTATTATTATTATTATTATTATTTTAAAAAGAAGCATCGATCTGCTATACCACTGTAGAGATTTTGGAGTTGACTACTCCACACCACTATCCACAATTAGTTACTACCATTTTGAAGGCTATTTAGTAAAAGACAAAAATCAGAAGTAATGAAATGAGATGCAGAAACTGAGATGTACCACTTTCACCATCAGAAAGATCATTAAGTCTTGCAATTGCATCAATAAGAGCCTGCTCGTGATCCTGCATTAAATGAAATATAGATCAGGCATATGCACACCATTTGTGAGAAAATCAAACAAGTCAACAGCTTTAAGTACATATAATGGCAAAGAAAATCTACATGTCTCCTTACCTTCAATACTTTCTTTGCTTTCTCAACTTCAAGGGGATCAGGGTGATTTGCACTGAATACCCTCTCCACCTGTCAAGTTCGCCAGAAACTTAATATATGGAATAAAGGATTGAAAGGAGCTAATAAATAACTCTAATGAGCAGTCATGTGATTTTAGAATGTGATAGAAATTAACTTATCTTGCATTAACTGTTCTGTATTAGAATTAAAAACTGCCTCTTTGAAGTTATTCATAGAAAACAACTGATGGCAGATATGTATTAGGGTATATTTGTAATTAGGCAGAAGGTGTTGCAGGTTGCAGATAGAGAATACTCTGTAGGAAACTTTCGTCTAAGACAACAAGTGAACTGCTATATTGTATGCGATTAGGGCTCAGCATTATATTTTATTGCTTCATCAATTTAAGCTATCAAAGACCAAACTATCTAAATCAAAGAATTTTCTGATTGAACTGTTTTCTATTACCTCCTTGATTAGTGTGTCTGTGTGAAGTATTTGTATATCATCAGGCACCTTCTTTCCTATGCCATTCTGTGATGACAAAAAATCTTTTCTGGATTGCCCCTTTGCAGCTCCTCTACCTCTTCCAGCTCCCGGAACGCCATCTCTTCCAACAGACCTCCCATGACCAGGGCCCCCAAAACCCCCACGATGATTGATTCCAGGATCCTCACCCACCCACTGAATATCTTCAGGAGATATCTGCAGTTAAAATACTGCATATGAATTAGCAGAAACAATATATTATTAACAAGTGTTCAACATATCAACAAGACTGCAATTTTTAAAACCCTGAAAAGATCAATCCTTCCATCTTACCAAAATCAAAGAATCACAATCAGGAATGAAATTTAACCAAATCAAAATATTGTTTGTTTTACTAGGGGTTTCTATTCATAAAATATTAGTGGTTGTAATCAAATATGTTGAATACAAATTATATAATTCCTGGGTTAAAATGTATAACAATAAAATACACTACAAGCCTTGATTGTAAACTTAATTCAGGACTGATAATGAAAAGAGATAGCACTGAAATTAAATTAGTGGTGAACACAAGGGAGAAAGGGCTGAAAATACTCAGCACTTACAGTTCCTGCGTGTAGTCAGCATTTAGTATATTCCTGTTTCCTAATCATTAAATTAACTGCTCATAATTTCCTTTAAATACAATTTCAGCATTTAAAATGAAAATATCTCTAAAGGTTACAAAATTGGTGGTTAATATGTCATTAGCAATGAATTAAGTGCTGGAATATCAGTTTAGCCAAACACAACTGAACTGCCAAATTGTAAAGACAGAAGTCTTGATAAGAAAAAAAAATACTATAAAAAGCAGAGTCATCAATCTTAGATGGATGTCTCATTCTGTTTCAGTGTAGCGTCCATCACATATAAAGAATAGCTGCTATAGCACGTGTTGGTGAATGAATGAGTGAAAATTTAAAACCCTCATTTCTTTCCAGGTAAGGAACTCCCTAAATTATCCCCATCAAAGGCTAAACCAAAAATGCTAACAGGTGTCAAAAGAATAATCAAATAGGCAGATTAAGTGAGTTATCACCAAAAGGAGGACAGATATACCTCTGACAGATTAACCCATTCCCATGTTTCATTTGTACTGCCCATGTCATAGACCAGATTATGTCGTCCCTGAAAAATTACGAACAAAAGTGAACACTTAAGCTACATATTAATGGAAAAGATTCCCAAGTATTTCAAGACGGTGAATACATCAGCTGGATTGTAGTTCGTGATGACAGCTTCATAGAAGTTATTGTCGTCGGGCCATCTTGTCCGCACTCTCCTACCAACCAACGAATCAAATGATGCTCCCTCAGCATGTTCACCCATGACAGCTCTATTAGGTACTTGATTCCTTCCACCTGGTCCTGAGGAAGGATACTGCTTCATTGAAGAGGCACCAGGTAGTATTTGACCCTGCAAATGAAAGAACAAAACACAATAAGCTTGCCAAATTTAAACTCGGTGAACATATAGGCAAAGAGAAGAAGAGCACTCTAAAGTATATATACAACCAACTTACAGGTTTTTGCTTCTTTCCCTTTGAACCAGGACCAGATCCTCGTTTCGCTGCAGAAGAAGATGGTTGGTGGGGTGCAGTCACTGCTTGGGGGTGAAATGGAGGAGAAGGCCCACCAAAAGATCGTGATGGTGGTACAGATGGTGTGATCTTCTGCTTTTTGCGAGAAGCAGAGACCGTCGGACTGGGAACTGAATCATGAAGACCTTGACCAGTACTAAGTACACCAGGCTGATGGCCACCTGCCTGTCTCCATTCCCTGATGTCATTATCCAGGAAAGCATTTATTAACAACATAATAACAGTGCATATGTGGAAAGTCATGGCAAACTCATTTTGAAAACATAGATAGACCAACAAAAAAAACTTGTTTCACTATTTTATCAGACCTTATCCTCCGTATCACATCATCTGCATTAACCCGGCCTAGAAGTTCTCTGTGCTCCTCATTGGACAATCTCAGTTCTTTTCTCAGCTCTGTAATCAAACTTTCTTTCTCCTGAAGAAAATACATGCCAAGTAGCAGTCAATTACACCTAAGAATAAATTAAAAAAACATTATATTTGAAGAAACATGATGATAAAACATACCCAAGTAATGGCATCGGCTTGAGCTTTAAAGGCTCTTAGAACTGAACTATATGCTTCTTGCTCAAGCTGATGTATTTGGGCTTCCATATCAATTTCACCGTACATCCTTGGGTAAGGAATTGAACCAACAGCAGATCTCCCATTCCCAGCGAGACGTCCTCCTCCTCCTCCTCCTCCCCTTGAAATTCTATTTTGATGGGTTGGTGGAAGGTCATCATCAGTTCCTGCAAGCAATCATTACAACCAAGTCCAAACCTTCAATCCATGAAGCAAAATATCAACATTCAACAACACCCATATTTTTCAGCACTGGAGAAAAATTAAACTCATGCAAGGGAAACACATTATAACTAACTAATACTTCTCTGCATATGGAGTCGCAGTAGTAACAGCATAACACAACACAACACAGCAAAACAATCAACTTGATGATGCTGTTGCTTATGCCTAGGGGACAACTTAACACCAGAAACCACCAACTCACCATGTACAAATTATTCCATATCAACTCACCATGTACAAATTATTCCAATGCATTAAAATTCAAGCAGTTAACCCATAAGAAAACACATTCACACACCGTATCCTTCTGAACTTTAATTCAAAGTTGGCCAATATCCATTCAAAAGGACAGCACGAAAAAAAGACATTCCAGGATCTAGAGTGCATAAAACATCCAATTTATAGAAGTCAAGACCTCAAAACACAGTGTCCTTTTGTTTTTCAATTAAAGCCCCATTTCCCTCCCCCCCCCAAATTTAGGTCACATCAGCAAACGAGCAAGAACCAGTCTCAGTAGCGATTAATCGAAGAAAACAAAACACACAGGAAAACAAAAATTGTTGAACGAATCGATGGCAGTAGTTGTGGTGGTTTCATTATTTTCTCCGAACGAGTTTCGATTCGGAAGAAACAGAAATGAAAAACCTAACAAATTGAAGGAAATAAAGAAAGAGAAAGAAACCCTAACCCGAAGTGGAAGTGAAAAAAAGGAGAAAAAGAGTAGATAGAGAGAGAGGGGGGGGGGGATTACCGCTACTGTCGTAGGGTTCGTAGTCCATAGCCAGTTTGCAGATCGAAACAGAATCAGGTGAAGGAGGGTACACCGATTGATTGAATTGAATCTGCTTTCGAAGGAGAAACACAAGAAAGCGAAAAAAAAAAAGAGGGTTTGATTTGTTTGTGGGTCGAACTCACTCGGAGAGAATATCAGATCGCGGCGAGTCGACCCGGAGTCTAACTCGGACACTATCAGCCACCGTCACACAACACAATATTACAAAATGCCCTCCAACTGGAATATCCCAATTTCTCGCTTCTTTTTTTTCCCCTTCCGCTCTCTATATTATTATTTTATTTGAAAAAAAAAACAATCATAACAAGAATCAAGATAGTGCTGTTCTTCAATTGGATTGGATTAGATTGGATGAAACGCAGAAATATTTCTATTCAATCTTATCCTTTTTCTTACTTTACCGTTTCTTTGATTTTTTTTTTGTTTTTTTACTTTTTTATTTCTTAAGTTTGATTTTAAATTCAATATAATCTGCCTACCCCAAAAAAATTCAATATAGTCTGAAATAATTTGAATTCAAATTTTGTAAAAAAAATAAAATAAAATAAAATTTGAATTCAATTATTTTTCAGTTTTTATTATGTTTAGTTAGAAAGAAATGAGTAAATCTTTTTTTTTTTTATCTCTTTTGTAAACTCTTATTTAATTTTTTTAAATAAAATACAAAAATATAGGTTAAGGAAAAATTATGATATAAGAAAATTGTGTTGGGAGATTGAGAGTGAAAACATTTTTAGAGATCTTCACTAACAGGGACACAAACACACTTTAACTCAAAATGATAAGGTATAAAATTTGTGATCTTTATGACTGGTATGTTGTTGTTTAATTTGTTCATTTCTATCAAATGCAAAACATCACATTCACCTTTACACTGGATTTTACCAATTTCTCCTTAAGTGTGATTTTCTCCTGTATGATAACTCTCGAGCGAAACCCTTTTCATCCAGAGTATTTAGTATTTAATGGTGACCCCTAAAACTTAATTGTGGCGTCAATCTCCATGTTAATAGAAAGACTTTTGATACAAGGATCCACACCATATCTATTGTCAATTCCATTATACTAGTATGAGTCGGTGACCATCTACTCTAATATGAATTGTTGAAAAATCTTGGAAAAAAACATCAAACAAATCTTCACCAATGGACATAAAATGTTTGTGGGTCTTCCTCACGTATTGCTAAACTTATTCTTTTCTACCAAAATCACTTACTTGAATCTTGATCATTCATATATATTTACTCATCTTATGTTCATATAAAAATTATCCTATCACTAGATATGCCCATGACGAAGAGAATTCAAATGCAAACTTTAGATCATTAATTATCATGTGATCTTATAGTTTGACAATCAGAATATTTCATCTACATTTTCACTTGTAACATAACACCACATTCAATACTTTCTTCGTCTCTAAGAAGTTCTAACCCGATTTACAATATAAAAACTTACATGAGATGAATGGAAGAAAGATCGGACACAACTTAACTTTTCTTTCCTCCTAAACCAAATATACGCCCAAGGAATTAAAATAAATAATTTACAAGTGACGGGAAAATTTCCATGAGTTCCAAATTGAGTTTTTTCATAAATAAAATATATTTGTTAGTTAGAATTACCACACAAAGTCATCCATTCAATAATCGAAACACTGAAAACAAATTTCCACCATCAACAAATAAAATACATACAATATACAAAAAAAAAAAAAAATGATCATAGGAAACACTCAACTGTTACAAAGTAAATCATATTTTAAACAATGAACTGAATATGGAAGGGCGAGGTGGCACAGAAACCGTTGTCACACCCTCAAGCATTTGGGTAACCTTTTTCATGGAAGGTCTCAAAGATGGATCCTCTTGAATGCACCAAACTGCTACCATCACATGCTTTTCCACCATTTTTATGTCATTCTTTGCCTCCTCATCATTTTCTACCAACTTAGCTACCTTTCCTTGGCTATAACAACAATATGCCAAATCTATTAGTGTCTCTTCTTCATTGGCCATTGCAAATGCAACACTTGACTTGCAACATATGATCTCTAACAGCACCACTCCAAAACTATAAACATCTACTTTGGTTGTGATAGAAGCCTTCCTAAACCATTCAGGTGCAAAGTAACCAATTGTCCCTCTTAAACCTGTCTTAGTAGCTTTAGTTTGTTCAACCAACAACAACTTTGCCAACCCAAAATCACCAATCCTAGGTGTGAATAACTCATCTAAAAGTATATTTTGAGGCTTTATGTCACAATGAATGATCTGAGTGCTGCACTCTTCATGCAAATACGTTAGACCTCTTGCGATCCCCAAAGCAATTTGCACTCTTTGATTCCAGTGAGGCCTTGAGATCCCAAAGAGAAAGCTAGCCAAGGAGCCATTGCTCATGTACTCATACACGAGAAGACGATGCTCCCCTTCATAGCAATATCCAAGTAAACGAACCAAGTTCCTGTGGTGGGTTTGTCCAATCACACTCACTTCTGTTTTGAACTCCTTTTCACCTTCTTGCACCACCTTATCTAGCCTCTTCACAGCAACATACCTGCTGGTATCTGATGTCAACACCCCTTTATATACCGTTCCAAAAGCTCCTCGACCCAACATTTGTTTAAACCCTGTTGTTGCTTCTTCAAGCTCCTTGTATGTATAATACTTTATTGTGGAAGATGACAAGTTTGGACTATTCAAAAGCTTCTTATGGTAGAAAATGAAAAAAACAGCAAGCAAGGCAACAAATAGAAGGATATTGAGGAACACAGAGCTTCCAAGGAGTATTGATATGGCAAGCAAAAGTGTAGAATGTTCTCTTCTAGTCCTAAGACTCCCATCCTTGTTCAAATCTATTTTAGGCACCTTGACAAGAGCTATTCTAGTAACATTAGAGTGTTTCCTTCCATTGGTCAAGGGATACTTCTTCTTCCAGCATTGTCCCTCACCATAAATGGCCACGGCACAAAAGCAATCATCAAGGCACATTTGTCTACACATATCCTTGTCCATTGTAATTCCATCCAACTTGTCATAATTAGAGAGAGGCCAATCCAAATTTTGATACTCTTTGAAATCTACAAGATCCTTATTTTGCTCCCAACCGTCTTTGTTGCAGCTGGGCAGTGGAAAATTTGGTCTACAAGTTTTGCGATTATCATGATCAAATGAAGAAAACATATCTGGGCATTCACAATCAGGCTTCCCATTTATGGTAGAGCAATAGCTGTTATAACCGCAGATAAAATTCCCAGTTTCCATCTTGATGGAAAGACAAATATCTTGAGGATACTGTCGCACCACACTCCACCATCTCGAACTACAGCTATCATAAATTGTCTCATTATCTGTGATTCATAGATACGATACGTGTATCAGTTACACTAATACAATTATTATAAATGTATGTAAGATACGAAGCTAGATATATATCTGGCAAACAATATATAATTGTAACTCTAAGAATTCAAATTAAGAACACATACTTCTTGCACATTACTAAAAACATGTTTTTATATGTCATATGTACTTCACTTACACATATCAATGAAGTATCCAGGAGTATTAGTATTGGATAAATATCATATACTGATACGTGAAGCAAGTGAAAATATTGGTGCTTCATGGGTTCTCACCTTTGCGGTGTCGATATAGTCTGAAAAGCCCATCAGGATCAATTCTAGCCATGTACAAGAACTCTGATGATCCACTATAAGTAATATCCCAGATCACTTCACCCGTAACATTTATTTGAATGTACAATTGTCCAAAATCATTGAAGAAGAGTTGTGAATCCTCAATTCCATAAGTGTTAGTGTCCCAGTAAGGTTCATAAATAAGAGAGTGAAAAATTCTACTATCCTTTGACTGTGGCGAATAGTAAAGAACCAAATTATAATCAGCCTGCCAAGCGAGTTCAAAACTCCCATCATTATAACTGGTGTCAGATTGACGAGCTCTGAAGCGTTGAGGCTTAACCAGATTCTGACCAGGCAAAATGGTATCTGTGGGCTCTTCAAAGCTCTCCCAAACCTGTTTCCCAGTTTCATCCAAAAGCACAAAATTTCCATTGTCTAACATAGAAGCACATCTTACTGACGCATTAGTGTTGTTTTCTGGACGATGCCACATCTCTTGGCCATTTGGGTCATACACTATGATTCCTTTGTTTGTTAGCTTCAATGTGGACCTCGAAGGAAAAGCACGTTTTGAATACCATACTATGGTTCTGTTGGGATCTTTGGCAAACCAAACTGCAAGCACGTATTTGAACTCATTGTTGTCCAATAAAACACTTTGAAAACCAAAGGCAAAGTGGCCAGAAGGTGAAGACCATGGAACTGTGTGATTGGTGACCAGAGAGAAATTTAAGTTTACGCTACAATTTGAAGGAGAAGCACTAAACACAAGTGGGAGAATAATTACAAGAAGCAGAAAATAGGAACAAAGAAAAATTGAAGAGTTCATGTTGTTGCTCTCTAATAACATGCTGATTCATCAAATAGCAAGATGAATATGCATGTTATCATATCTTAAAGCTATATTAATTACAAGTTGATGCCTTCAGCATTCTGAATATCTTAACATTAGTTATTGTTTTGCTCTTTCTTCTTGTTTTCATACATTATAAAAAAAAAAATTATTCCTAATTATTAACGTCCTTGTAAATCACGCAATCTCGAATGAGTCTAAGTAGTATGGGAGGTTTCTGGTTGGAACTGTTACTATATAATAATAAATTATTTAAACTGTTAAAATTTGCAAAACAGTACTAAACCATTTTATTTATTTCTTGTCAGCCAAATATTAAGTACTGTACAATGTAATAACAAAAAATAAATAAAGATATATGTTATAAATATCATTTTACATTAACTTTCTTTAAACACTTGATTTTTTATCATATTGAATTTCATTCATTGATGTTTGCATAGAGCATAAAAAAAAAGGTGGACCAATTAATCTCTATAATTTAAATGAAATTTAAAAAGTACAATCACACTAGATATATGGTGTTTCTGCAACCTATAACAAATTCAAACGACAAAATGAATCAAGAAGAAAGCTCTGTTAAGGATAACATACTAATTTACTAAGACCATTCAAATCCAGCTCTAAATTAATGTGGCCAATATTTTATTCATCTCATAGACCATCGTTGGAAGTTCTTTGAAACTATTAATTATGTGTCAAGATTTAATCTTCAAAGATCTATGACTAGAGTGCAAGAAACATTCTCCATGTACACATAGGATGAAAGAACGGTTATCACTTTTATTGAATTCATTTTAAAATAAATTTTAAATAAAAGTTAAAAAATTGAATTTACCGTGGGACCTAAAAAAATGATTTATGGTTTTAAAGTGAGATCTAGCTACAATTAATAATACCACTATATTTTTTTATTCAATTAGTTTAAAACATGTATGATATTTCTAATAGAAAAATGTGAAATAAATCAATTAGTTTTAAAACATGTATGATATACGGAGAAAGTAAAAAAATGCTTAGATTATAGTGATAGAAACAATAATTGGTTAACATTTACAAAGGATATATTGTTAGCTAAAATTTAAAAAAAAAAAAAAAAACTATACATGATATATGATAAAAAAAAAATGTACGAGTGATTTTAATATGATTTTTCAAAAAAAAAATTTCATAATTAAATAATAAACTTTTTTTATATAAAATGAATAATCAACTTAATAATATAAATATTTAATTACAATATGATTTAAATAGTATATAAGTCTATAACTGATTCTACGATTATTTTCTAATTCAATTAATAATGTTAATACATATTTTATTAAAATTTATAGTTAGATTTATTTTAGAAAAAATGCATCTGAATGCTATTGTGAGCAGCCAAGTTGCCTTGTCTCTTGGTGAAGGATAGTAATTAGTAGTAAACGTCGGAAATCACTCCATAAACATACACTACACTGATGTTGTCTATTTTACTTATAAAATACATAATTTTTTTCTCCCTTTTAGATCAAATTGGAAGTTGTTTTTCCTCATGATTGCTGTCATTTTAGCAAGTCTTTCATTGATGGACAAGCTTGAGTGAGTTTTTGATTTTCTTTTACTCATTTCACATTTTTTGCAGGATAATGATGATATTAGAGTGAAATGAAGAATCTTTAAGTGCATAGTCCCAAGAGTATAGGTAGAGTCAACCATTGTTCAAAAGTCAATCATGAGATTTTGACTACAAAGCCAAATTCTGGCTTGGAGTCAAAACCCACTAAGGATGGAACAATGATTTTTTTCTGATATAAAGAGAAAGTTGTTTCAAAGAATATATTCTCTGCTTTTGGAGGCTAACGGGATAGTTCACTCTTACACTAAGTTGAGTAGAAGTGCTTTCTTATTTAATTTTAGGATAAAAAACCCATGGTCTATTGTACTCATTATTCACTCTCCAAACTTAGAACCTGAGTTGTTGTTCATGGAATAGAGCAGCTAACCTCTTCACTGCTGTAATGAGATGAATATAACATTGCTACATTCTTTATGTATTTTTGATATTTTTAATATATGAATTTCACTTTATATATTTTGTGTTAGCGTCTTTTTCCTTACTTAATGTTTGTTGAAAACTGATAACTATAGCATGATTTTTGGATACTAACCTTAGTTGAAAAACAGGTATTATTATCTTAAACTAAAAACAAATGTCCAATAAATCGGGATGCGAAGAATCGAAACTTAATGTGTTGGTAATCACGTAAAAGAATAAATCGAGAGTACGATGGATCAAAACTTGATTTGTTTGAATCACATGGTCGCTGATTTTAGATTTCTTTGTTAAAAGGTGAGAGCCTTAAGAAAGAAACTTAATTTTTCTGAGTGTCAATAATCGATATAGAAAATAATTTAGTTGACTAATTTTAATTGATAAATATAGAAAGAATTCATATACAACGTTTATGTATAAGAGTGCTAGCTTTAGTGAAACTCAACCCCCTTACATTATCACTTTATAATCTATCACAACTATTATTATTGCTACCTGTTGTTGTTGCTTGGTTTATTTCTGAAGGCATTTTCAAATCTGTTTTTGACTGCTCATCATACACAATTGGTTTCTATTTTAATTGTTTTCTATTCCTTTATTTACCGTTTAGAATAATAGAAAGTCTTGGTTCTTAGACTTCAATTTTGATACGACTTGTATTCAAGCATATACACAACAAAGAACTACGATCATACAAACACTCGCAAGCAACTAGTAAGTTACAAAGTAAATGAATTTTTAAAAGACGATGAACTGAATATGGAAGGTCGAGGTGGCACAGAAACTGTTGTCACACCCTCAAGCATTTGGGTAACCTTTTTCATGGAAGGTCTCAACGAAGGATCTTCTTGAATGCACCAAATTGCTACAATCACATGCTTTTCCACCATTTTTGTCATTTTTTGCCTCCTCATCATTTTCTACCAACTTAGCAACCTTCCCTTGGCTATAACAACGATATGCCCAATCTATAAGTGCCTCTTCTTCACTAGCCATCGCAAAGGCAACACTTGACTTGCAACATATGATCTCTAACAACACTACCCCAAAACTATAAACATCTATTTTAGTTGTGATTAAAGCTTTCCTAAACCATTCAGGCGCAAAGTAACCAATTGTCCCTCTCAAACCTGTCTTAGCAGCTTTAGATTGTTCAGCCAACAACAACTTTGCCAAACCAAAATCAGCAATCCTAGGCGTGAACAACTCATCTAAGTATATTTTGAGGCTTTATGTCACAATGAATTATCTGAGTGCTGCACTCTTCATGCAAATATGTGAGACCTCTTGCAATCCCCAAAGCTATTTGCACTCTTTGGTTCCAATGAGGCCTCGAGATCCCAAAGAGAAAGCTAGCCAATGACCCATTGCTCATGTACTCATACACCAGAAGACGATGTTCCCCTTCATCACAATAACCAAGTAAACGAACCAAGTTCCTGTGGTGGGTTTGTCCAATCACACTCACTTCTGTTTTGAACTCCTTCTCACCTTCTTGCACTACTTTATCTAGCCTCTTCACAGCAACATACCTACTTGTATCTGTTGTCAACACCCCTTTATAGACCGTTCCAAAAGCACCTCGACCCAACAATAGTTTGAACCTTGTGGTTGCTTCTTCAAGTTCTTTGTATGTAAAATATCTTACGGTGGCAGTTGACAATTTTGGATTATTCAAGAGCTTCTTATGGTAGAAAATGAAAAAGCCAGCAAATAAGGCTACAAATAGAAGCACATTAAGGAACATTGAGCTCCCAGGCAATATTGATATGACAAGCACAAGTGTAGTTTGCTCTTTCCCATCCTTGTTCAAATCTGTTTTAGGCACCTTGACAAGAGCTATTCTAGTAACATTAGAGTGCTTCCTTCCATTGCTCAAAGGATACTTCTTCTTCCAACATTGTCCGTCGTCAAATATGGCCACAACACAAAAGCAATCTTCAAGGCACTTTTGTCTACACATATCCTTGTCCATTGATTTTCCAACCAACGTGTCATAATCAGAGACGGGCCAGTCCAAATATCGATACTCTTTGAAATCTACAAGATCCTTATTCTGCTCCCACCCGTCTTTGTTGCAGCTGGGCAGGGGAAAATCTGGTCCGCAACTAGTTAGATTGTCATGTTTGAAAGGATAATAATGATCCGGGCACTCGCACTTAGGCTTCCCTTTGATGGTATTGCAATAGCTGTTATGACCACATATAACATTCCCTGTTTGCTTCGTGAAGAAAATGCAAATATCTTCCGGATATTGCTGCACCACACTCCACCATCCTAAACTGCAACTATTAGCACTTGCGTTGTCACCTATGGAGAATAGATACAATATGTGAATAAGATATTCGATATGATTATTCTAATAATAAATAAAATGCAATATAAAATAATTTTTTTTATATATATACATATAATAAATATATAATTGCAATTCTAAGAATCCAAATAAAGGGATGGATAGAAAAATGTGTTGAGTGAATTGGAAAGGTGTGTGGACTAAAAGAGGAAGTTGGGATGGGAATCAAGAAGGTCCGAAATTTCAAAATGCCTTGCTAGCTAAATGGAAGTGGTGTTTTCTAACAAAAGAAAATTCATCGTCGGAAATGGTCATCAAAGAGAGAACAAAAACAAGTGAGAATCTAATGATTAATCACTCTTATTCATCATGGTGGGCTGATATTTGTAGAGTTTGTGGACCAAGGGAATCATTAGGTTGGTTTTGGGAGCACAATAATAGAGTGTTAGGTGAGGTGGATGGAATTTTATTTTGGAAACACTTATGGGTGGGGACTAAGATTTTAGCAAATAAATTTCCTAGGTTGTTTTCTGTTTAGTTTGGAAACACTTGTTTGTGGCACTCCTTGTGCTTGTTTAATAAATGAGTTTGTTGACCAGTAAAAAAAAAGAACAAACTTCTAAGGACATGCTTCAAATATCTCAAGTATGGTATGGGATACATGTCATGTCAGATAGAGTGAAGCAAATTAAAATATTGGAGCTAATTCATGTCATATATAAGTTCTCACCTTTTCGATGTTGATATAGTCTGAAAATCCCATCAGGATCAATTCTAGCCATGTACATGGAATCTTTTGATCCACCACCGTTTAGGACTTCATGGATAATTGTTCCAGTGTCATTTTTGACGTACATGTGTCCAGAGTCATCGAAGTAGAGCTGTGACTTCGTTCCGCCAGTATCAGTGGCCCAATATGGTTCAGGTTTTGGAGTTTTGTCATAGTAAAGAACCAAATTGTTGTCTGGCTGCCAATGGAGTACAAAAAGCCCATCATAAAAACTAGTGTCAGATTGACGGGCTCTGAAGCCTTTAGGCTTAACCAGATTCTGACCAGGCAAAATGGTATCTGTGGGCTCTTCAAAACTCTCCCAAACTTGTTTTCCAGTTTCCATTGTCTAACATAGAAGCACATGATACTGAGACATTTTTTTCTGGATCTGGACGTTGCCACAAGATGTTATGGCCCTTGGGATCATACACTGCAATTCCTTTGCTTGATAGGTTCGCTGTGGATCCTGCAGGAAATACGGGAGTACTACTTCGATTTGATTTTGCGTACCATACTATGGTTTTGTTGGGATCTTTGGCAAACCAAACTGCAAGCACGAACATGAACTCCTTGTTGTCCTCGACACTTTGGAAACCAAAGGCAAATTCCCCAGACATTGAAGTCCATGAAACTGTAGTGTCATTGCTCATGACAAGAGAGGAACTTAAGTCTACTCTACATGTTGAATTTTTTGAAGAAGCTGTATCACTAAACACAAATAATTGGAGAATAATAAGAAGAAGAAAAGTTGAAGAGGCCATGTTATGTTTGGTGCGAGCGCTCTAATTAACAACATGTGATTTTATATCATGCTAATGTTGTCATATTCTCCTGCCGCGTACGGTAATTGTATGATTTGGTCTTGGTGTTTTATTTTCCTGATAACAAAACACCACAAGTTCTTTGCAAACGTACGTTAAACCAAGTCTAATTAGATACAGTATGGGAAGGAAAAGTTAGATCATTGATGAACGATGAATGATGAATATCATTTTCGCCAATCAGACACGGTAATGATGAATATAACAATGTTTACATGGTAATAGTAACAGTATGTGTGTGTTTAAAATTATAATAAATATTTATAAAATAAATAATTATTTTTGTATTATTTGATTATTTTGTCAATTGAATGGTTATCAAACCATAACCTTATCTAGTCAAAGAGATAATATGATAAAAATAATTAAAAGAATATGTAAAAAAATAAAGATATTATCTTTATGTTTTAAGATTAATTTGTTATTTTATGTATAATAAAAATAATATTTTTATTTTTAAATAAAGAAATAAATATAATATATACTCTGACTTTCATTCACATTCACATTCACACTGGACCTTTCTTTTGTAGACTAATGAATGGGAGAATGCTTCTAAGAAAATTTGGGAGTTGGTACTTATATACAGGAGGAGCAGGTGAAGTAAAGGATTGGAAAAATTGGTTACGGTAAACACACGATATATTTGAAAATTCTATGCATTGGATTGGTTTGTTTAAGTTTATTTCATAAAATAATTATTTATTTTAATAAAATAAATAATTATTTATATTTTTAATATATTTATCTGAATTGTTTCTGTTTAAAATAAATGTTTATTTAAATAAATAAATCTTATTTGTTTATTTTGTTTATAAAGATTAATTATAATAAATTTGCCTTCACTTTTACTTACTCTAATTAATTTTTCTATCACTCTAAAATTTTTAAATCAGACCAATTTTATAAATAAGTAAGATTTACTTATTTAAATAAACAAAAAATAGTTTATTTTAAAAAGAAGTAATTCAAATAAATATATTAAAAATATAAATAATTATTTATTTTATTAAAATAAATAATTATTTTATCAAATAAACTTAAACAAACCTGTACATAGAATTTTCAAATATATCGTGTTTATCGTAACCAATTTTTCCAATCCTTTACCTGCTCCAAGTCTGTATGTACGTTAGATCAGTGTTAGCATTAAACTGGGTGCTTGTGTGATACATAATTACATATATAGAAGGACTAACCTTTTTCAATTCATCATGAATTCATGACATTATTAATTTGCAGGGAATTTTGTCTCTCTTTTGTAGCTAGATATGAAGAGAAATGATTAGTACTGGTCATGTTTATATATAAAATGCAATTCAGTCTCATGAACTGTATAGTCTAATATGGCATCTTCAGAATATACCTTTTATATGATTCCATTTTCATTCCTTCGGGGTTTAAATTAATTGTTATCAAATCAGCGATTACGCAAAATACTGGATATATATGGTATAGTACTACTCTTTAGTTTTATTTTACGCTTTCCACGTTACATATTGGTAGTGCATAGATGTATGATGTGATGATATTATTTGTGGGATAGATTAAGACCTACGCTTATAACGCACCTTACACTCCCAAAGTTAATACGAGGAAAATGCAACGATAACGATAAGTCAGTTGTGTTTTACTCTTTAATATTTGTAAAATCAGTGACTATTTATGGTCCGCAATATACTGAGTTATTCTATTTCGAAAATGAAATGAAGGCAACAACAATCAAACCCTTTACCTTTTCCATGCTTAAAATGACAACAGGGATTTTGCTTCTGGTGAAGGCAGCAACAGGAACATGCTTTCTCTAGCCGAATAGTTGAAAACTAATTAAATGTCAGATTATAATTAAGTAGCAATCCTAACGACCATATGAATTATGACTTACAACCATTTTTCTTTATCATAATATTAGTGTAAAATATTGATCAATTTTATTAATGAATAGTATTTGTTTGGAGAACTTTACAGACAACTTTTAGCAAGATCTTCGTAACCACATTTTTTTTCAATACACAGGACTTAAATTCTATATCAATGAATAACTAATTTTAATTTCAATGCTTAAGGGAATGTGTGTGTGGCTTTGTCTAAATTTGACTATTTCCTCCGTTTTTTTGTAGTTCTTGAATTTTTGAAAAAAAATAAATTTCTATTTATCTATGGTTATCGTTGGTAAAGTTCAAGTTCAAGATCACAATAAAAATAAATAAAATAGAAAAAAGCAAATAAAAAGAAACTGTCACTTTTCTCCTTAATTTAGTTTTTTTTTTAAATAAATAAGTCCAGCGTTGTAAATCTTGGCATTATCTTGAAAACGTAGCCTTGATGCCATGCCATGATGGCATGATTTATGGTTACGTGCACCCTGGATTGCCCAGTTACAAAAACACTTTTCACTCTTCATTCATTGCAAAAGCAGTTTTATGAGAAGAAAAAAAAAAAAAAAAAAAAAGCGACAAGAACGGGAGGAAAAAGAGCTAGCAAGACCAAGAAAATGTGACAGTTGTGAATCTTGATCTCAACAAAAATATTCGGACAGCATGTAAATAGTTCTCAACTACCTTGTACCAAAATTCTTAAAAATTAATTACCCTTGTGGTTGTGGATAACCAAGCTATTATTGGTAAAGTATCTATGGTTTTGTTTATAAGTAATCTTTATTTGTTAAAAAATTGATTGATTGTTTGCAGTGGAGTCTTCTTTTCAATCATGAATTTAAGTTTCATTTGGAATAATATGACCTATTACTCTATTAGTAATTGTCCTAGATTTATTTAGCATTTTTTTTTAATAATAAGCACATTTCACTATTTTTCTCATAGTCTTATAACATGAATAGAGAAATAAGAAGAGGAGAGAAATATATGATAAAACAAGTGATATAACATATACACGAAAATAATAGATTAATATTTTTTTATCTGGAATTATAGAAAACTGTACCATAAAAAATTTATAATACATAGATTAATATAAAAAACATAAAAATAATGTGTGAGGAATAACTTTCCTCTCTTGTTTGCCTTTTAAAAAGAAAGAAAAAAGGGGGGATAAATGCATCTCTTTCGGGCTTATAGTAATGTTTAGCCATTAGCTAACTACAAAAGCGCAATGTAACATATAGATTGGTTTTGGTAGGAAAATTTGGCACACTATATCCCTTTTGAAATCAATGATAAAATAAAATTTCAAAAACATTAGACCTTTTCAATTTCAAAGTTTGTCCACCTACACATAGAAGTAAGGAAAAAGAACGTGAGAAAAAGGCTAAGTGAAATAGATATGGAGTAGCTAGTTCCAAAGTTTTTGCTTCTACTAATTTAGCATTTCAAGATATAGAATATGGAATTTTAATAATGAAGAAATATACTGTGCCCTTTTACCTATATAAAGGTGAATCATTTCACAATCAATTTATTCTAACTTCTAAGAGACAGAAAGTGTGATCATGAGAGCTGAAAGCTTTTCCCTCATTTTGTTCCTCATTCTGCTGGTTGAGTTAGTGGATTCTCTTAACCGTAGCAGTTTTCCAGTGGATTTCTTATTTGGAACTGCCTCTTCTTCTTACCAGGTTCATATTTAGTCTAGCTATCTCTTAATCTAAATACAGTACATTTAGTATTTGATCTATTTCTTATTTGATTGGATGATGTGACAAGTATGAAGGTGCAACAAATGAAGGGGGAAAGGGACTAAGTATATGGGATACCTTCACTCACAAACATCCAGGTACATAGCATGTGCCTCACTTATGATCTTAACAATGGTGGTCATCATTTATGATCTTTCTTGTGCTTTTTTGCTTCTATTTTCTTTTGTGTCAGTAGTCCCCTATGACTTTTGTAAACCACCACTCTTCAAGTGCAAGAAATTTGTCCCATTAGTATGTAAGATTCAACTTTTTTTCATTTTAAATTGGCCTTTTCTTTGTTCATCTTTGAGAAATGATCTGGTTTTATTGGACTGTCTTACATTATTTTTTGAGGCTCAATTCCCCAACTAAAGAAAGAAGGGGCTGCTAATCAATTAACAAAGTAAATGATGCTCAACTTCTAAGTGAAGCAATGAAACTAGCATTATAATAGATAAGAAATCAACTAAGCTTTGCACAAGTTCCTAGCATGTTAACTCGGTTTGTCTTTGAATCACCTTATTATGACACCAAATAAAATTTCAAGTGGCCACTAGGTTGTATTGTAGTTCTGAAAATTTGTAAAGAACTTCCTCACGTTTGAATCTTTTAGCAGGTAGGATAAGGGACCAAAGTAGTGGAGACCTTGCTGTTGATTCTTACCACCACTACAAGGTACTTTTCAGTCTCTTCAGCATGCACATGTGTATGATTGATTGTTTGAATGGAGTTTAATGTTCATTATTCTTCTGAAATGTTTGAACAAACAATTTGGCAGGAAGATGTAAGTATAATGAAGGACATAGGATTTGATGCATACAGATTCTCTATCTCATGGTCTAGGGTTCTACCTGGTGAGGACTGAGTAGGAATATTCAACTTCGTTTTTTTATCCTCAATGTAATTGCTTTCTAGTTTTGATTACATATAACTCGGATATCGTTAAGTGTGTTCTCCAATCGAAATTAGAGTTTTACCTCTATCGCTCTACTTAATCTGTGTAATAAAAAATTGCATTAAAGGTCAAAATAGATTATCGAGACAAGACTCTAAGTTTGATTGGAAAATAGTATCAAGAGTACTTATAGAAGTGTATCTAAGTTTTGTCCTTTTTTTATATGATCTTAGACATTAAATTGACATAAATGTGATTCAACATTGGTACTATATTTGGTTTAGGTGGTAACCTGAAGGGAGGTATAAACAGAGAGGGCATCTCATATTACAACAATCTTATCAATGAACTCCTCTCAAATGGTCTGATTCAGTCTTTCTCTTGCATCCATATGTTAATGTTGACATAAATCTTTTCTAAACCAAATAACCACAGGTTTGCAGCCCTTTGTAACTCTATTTCATTGGGATCTCCCTCAAGCCCTTGAAGATGAATATGGTGGTTTTCTGAGCCCCAGTATTGTGTGAGTAGTTTTTCTATCAGACCTTAGAGATAACAACATGCTTAAATAACTTGTAGGTTCCTGATAAATACCCGAATTTTGCTTTGGATTCTTGGTAAATTTTTTTGTTGTTTTGAGTCCTTGATATATTAAATATTTTGTCCCTCAACGGTTGATATATATTATGAAGATCTATTGAGATGATGTCACATTACCACTTAACTGACAACAGGGATGCGGAACATATTAGGGACTAAAAACAATATTTTTTTTATGGGGGACCCAAAGCAAAACTCATTATTTATCAGGGACCTAAAAGTTATTTAAGTCTAGATAATATACACATGGTCTCCCCTAGTAAATGATGCAAAATCTGTCTCCAGAAAGGATTTTACAGACTATGCAGAGCTATGCTACAGAGAATTTGGTGATAGAGTGAAGCACTGGATCACTTTGAATGAGCCAGTCACCTACACCACACAGGGTTATGAAAATGGATTATTTGCACCAGGAAGATGCTCCAAGTGGTTACCTTTCAACTGCAGTGCAGGGGATTCTAGTACTGAGCCCTACCTGGTCACTCACCACCAGATTCTTGCTCATGCAGCTGCTGTCAATGTCTATAGGGACAAGTACCAGGTTATTATATGAACCATTTTGTGTTGCACTAGAGATTAGCACAAACTAAAAGTTGTTGATAAATTGGTAGAGCTAAATTCAACTGGGGTGGTTTTTATTTTATTTAGATTTCTCAAAAGGGACAAATTGGGATAACATTGAACTCTCCATGGATAATGCCACTTTCCCAGTCAAAGGAAGACATAAATGCAGCATCTAGGGCCCTTGCTTTCCTGTATGACTGGTAATTTTTCCAATTTTTTCTTCCTTTAGCTCCCAATCAATGCAGTGAATATGGTTTATATTGACTTTGTAAAGAATTCTTATACTGTCATTCAATTACAAATCAACATATATGGTAAGCTTGTTAACTTTTGTATTAACTACCTTAAAAGTTATATCTTCCATAATTTTTGATTGGCCGACAGTGTAAAGAGTTTTACAGTGCATAGAAACTAAACTCAACATATTTTCTTTATGGCGATAATCTGCCTAATGGATAAGTGGACCTGACTCAAATTATTTCCTGATTTCAAAGGTGTATGGAGCCACTAAAGTCTGGATCATACCCTGTTGAAATGGTTAATAACACTGGTGAAAGATTGCCAAAATTTTCAAGGGAGCAGTCCTTGATGGTTAAAGGATCCTTTGATTTCATAGGACTTAACTATTACACCGCAGGTTATGCAGCCAATGTCCCTTGCACGAGAGAAAACCAAACTATGTTGTTCACGGATGCGTGTGTTTTTCTCACGTGTAAGACTCAATTGGTGAAGTATATTTTTGGTTTCAGATTTATCATTCTTATGTTTCAGAATGCTTTTGTTTACATAAGATCTTTATTTGCTGCATCAGCAACGAGACATGGAGTGCAGATTGGTCCAAAGGTAAATGCATATATGTTGGAATGACTGCTGAACACATTCAGCTTTTAAAAATTCAATTTCACTGTCCACATAGAAAACAAGGTGAAAAATGGGGTTGGCTTCAAATTGGAAGTGAATTGTGGCTGTAAACAAAATTAAAATTAGTATAAAATGTGTGTTAGATCTCTTAATTTTCAGTTAAAAATGGTCTTAGTCCCTATATAGTTTAAAAATAATGATTTTGGTCTTTGTAGTTCTTATAATTGGTGAACTTCATCCATATTTATTAAACTTTGGATAACGACAATCACCAATTATCAAGAATACCAGAGCAAGAATCATCATTTTTAAAGTATAGAGTATAGACTAGGACCAATTTTAACCAAAAATTGAGGAACTTAAAACACATTTTATCCTCAAAATTATTACAAAGCAATTCATTTGAAAAAGTGTGAAATTTGCAGGCTGCCTCAGACTGGTTATACATCTATCCTAGAGGAATTGAAGATATTTTACTCTACACCAAGGAGAAGTTTAACAATCCAGTCATATACATAACAGAAAATGGTAAGTTTCTACCAGTAACAATATAATATTTTCATCTTCACTTATCAAAATTTCTTCCATGAACACAGGGGTTGATGAACTCAATGGCAATGCAAAATCACTTGAGGACAACATGAGAATAGACTACATCAGTAACCATCTTTCCTATGTTCACAGTGCCATAGAGTGAGTTTCTTATGTAATAGTATTAATGTTCAACTTTTGGTTAGCCTGTGCCTTTCTTCAAGGAATTTGTAACTCAAACTAAGACAAATGCAATTGGCAGGAATGGCGTCAATGTCAAAGGCTACTTTGTATGGTCATTGTTGGACAATTTTGAATGGGCAGATGGGTATTCTGTTCGATTTGGACTCGTTTATATTGATTTTAAGGATGGATTGAAAAGATATCCTAAGCAATCAGCTGAGTGGTTCATAAACTTTCTACATTGATAGAATTGATCTTGTATTATTCTTAGAGGTATAAATACTTTACAAAATGT
Source organism: Amphicarpaea edgeworthii (assembly GCA_014843725.1). Classification (NCBI taxonomy): domain Eukaryota; kingdom Viridiplantae; phylum Streptophyta; class Magnoliopsida; order Fabales; family Fabaceae; genus Amphicarpaea; species Amphicarpaea edgeworthii. The sequence continues at coordinate 26,950,183 of CM026325.1, read as the reverse complement.
AGCAAATTGTTAAATTGCTGGATTAGATCTCTTGAACTTGAAACATTCTTAGATGTTAGTCCTACTACAATTGGCTGAAGCACCAAGAAAATGAATAACAATTTCTTATATAGCTCTTCACCATTTATGATCCGACCAAATTCATTATGGGAAATGAAGTCTTTATTTCATTATGGCAACTCATAAATTTGTGTTTGAATAGCTTTTAAGGAAAATTGTCCTTTCCCCACTCGGTATAGTATTAATTACTTAAACTCTCACCAAGATGATGCACTAACACCCCACTCCAAACAGCAATCCACTAACAAAATGATTTTAATGAGCTTTTATCTTAGCATGCTTTTATAAGTAATTTAACTCAAGATAAACTTTATCTTAGTATGCTTTAAAAAGTAATTACTAATTATTGTTAAAATTAATATATTTATTATTAGAAGGGAGTTATAAATATTAATGCATATAATATCATTATTTATTTTAAAAATAATGATTTTTTTTAATAAAAATGATTTTTTTCAACCCTCATTCAAAGGTTTCACCAACTTCCATAAAAGGGGACCACATTTGCATAGCTTTCCCACCCAACAGCCAACACAACTCGAATGTTACGATGAAGTCAGCATAAAACTTCCTAGTTTAAGGCGTAGGCATGGAACCTATTTCTTTTTTTACCTTTCTCAAGAATAATAGCATCATTTTGCTGTCAGAAAAAAAAAAAAAGCATCTTTTCATTTCAAGCACATTAACGTATCATACCATCTAAGAAAACAATATAATAATGTATAACATTATAAAGGTATCCGTTTTCTCTGCATATCTCAGCCTTTTCACTTGCTAAAAGACAAAGAATCCTTCTTTTTTCCTTCATGGGGTTCATAAATACAAACTGTAAATAAATAACTTTATAATAATATATAAAGTTCTGAGTTATCAACAAAATAATATAAAGTTCTGTTTATGGGGGTGTGATAATTGATTTCATTCAGATTTGAAAATGTTGGTTAAGGTTGTTCTTCTTCTCCTAGCAGCACTTTCTCTTTTTCACTGTGCAGCTTCTCTTAATCGTAGCAGTTTTCCAGCAGATTTCTTCTTTGGAACAGCTTCTTCAGCTTACCAGGTTTTATTCTGTTCTGTCCCAACTTGTTTAACTCTTTAGTCTTTAAAATCTTTCTATGTAAAAGGGTTGGATCTTATGTGCATTATTGTTCCTTTCTGGGTTCTATGTACTTTGGGATGTGAAGTATGAAGGTGCAGCACGTGAAGGTGGCAAGGGCCTTAGTATATGGGACACCTTCACTCATAACCACCCAGGTTTGCATCTCCTCTCTTCTTTGTTTCTGTTATCTTTCTTTGTTTGTTCATTTTAAGCAGCAATGTTTCATGGCTATTTCCCTTTGTCATTGTTTTGTTAGTAGTAACTACTCTTAAACCGACAAATAATACCCGAAGAGTTGAATTGGGCAAGCTTAAGTGAAAATAATAATAATAAGGATAATGCTAAAATATCTATTGGATTAGCATTGAAGAAGATTTACTTGAGTGACTCCCCTATTTACTTGAGCATTGAAGAAGATTTACTTGGCAAAATTGATTTTTGTTAGAATTGATTTTGAAGTGATATGATATATGTTTGGATGATTTTGATTAGAATTGATTTTAAAGTAAAACTCAGTATAAAATTTTGAATTCAACACAGAAGTTACTATTAGTTGCTTCAGTTCAGAATCAATTCTAAACTCATAATGAATTTTAAACTTTTCTCCAACGTGAAACCAAACATGTGAAAAACCGTCTAAAATCAATTCTTGACTCATAATCAATTTTGTAAGGTGAAACAAAACACGCACAATATAAGTAATGCTGCTTCTTGGCAAAGTGAGTTTCTTGGTCCTTACTTGTTTTGAAGTTGGTTTATAGTTATACAAGGTACTTTCAGATAGAACAGAGTTGGTTTATTGGATAAAGAAACAAACTCAAAATATTGAGACATTTTTCTGATTGTGCAGACAGAATAGCAGACCACAGTAATGCAGATGTTGCCATTGATTCATACCACCGCTACAAGGTACTTCCATTCTCTTAATTTGAATAATTTGAAGATCTAGATGAATTTTCTTAGCTTTTGAAATTTTATTTCATCTAGATTGATGATATTGTTTGTTCACACACAATTTTTTTTTTCAGGAAGATGTGGCCATGATGAAGGATATTGGATTCAATGCCTACAGGTTCTCCATCTCTTGGCCAAGAATTCTACCTCGTGAGAAACTCTAATCATCCTTTAGTTATTTATTTTTTAGGTTTTTGGATTATTAGTTTGCATGATTTTAAGGGAATTGTTAGCACTTTGAATTGCACATAGATATTGGTGTTTCCATAATGCAATTGAGCTTAAGCCTTAAACTACCTTGAATCTAGGTGGAAACCTGCAGGGAGGAATTAACCGAGAAGGCATTGCATATTACAACAATCTCGTAAATGAACTGATAGCAAATGGTGAGCAGAAGTCAGTTTTCTCTCTCTCATGATACTCCAAATCAAACTAAATTAGATGTGCTTTTTTTGGTTTGCAGGACAACAGCCATTTATAACTCTATTTCACTCTGATTTCCCTCAAGCTCTTGAAGATGAATATGGTGGTTTTCTGAGTCCCAAAATTGAGTAAGCAATAGTGAAATTACAATGTTATCTAGAATTGATTGAAATGAACTTGTCCTCCTTATTCACTCCCACCTACCTGAACCTGTAAATCCCAGATACTCCAAAACAGCAAAAGTACTGGTGTCGGACATTGATACTTCCCTGATGCATATCTAAGAAGTATCTGATTTATTTTATTTTTTTTAAAAAAATGACGGACACGACTGGGACACGGCTTAATTTTTTGCCATATCTCAGTATCCATTCGTATCCCGTATATATAGGCTTCATAGGCACCAACTGATGAATAATTGATATTTTGATTTTGCAAACAGGCAAGATTTTGCAGATTATGCAGAAGTATGCTTCAGGGAATTTGGTGACAGGGTTAAGCACTGGATTACATTAAATGAGCCAGTGCTATATAGTACCCTAGGTTATGGAAGTGGTGGATCCCCACCCAATAGATGCTCCAAGTGGTTTGCTAACTGCACTGCTGGTGATTCTACTACTGAGCCCTATGTGGTTACACACCACCTCATTCTTGCTCATGCTGCAGCAGTAAAAGTTTACAGGGAGAAGTTCCAGGTTAATGCAGTAATATTATTTTAAATTTAACAGCATACAGGAATTGGTTAATGTTCCGACCATAAATCCACAGGCATCATTAGAGGGTCACCCCATCCGAGGTATTGTCTGCTTAGGTGCTGGATCGAGCACCTAAGCAGACAATACCTCTAGGATGGGGTGACCCTAACAATGCCTATGAATTTATGTTCGGAACAATTAGCATTTAAGACAAATCATGCAATATGGGGTCAGTACTGTATTAATTGACAGTGAAGGATTTTCTAACAGGCTTCTCAGAAGGGTCAAATTGGGATAACACTGAATTCTGGCTGGGTTCTGCCACTTTCTCAATCAAAAGAGGACCAAGAAGCTGCATATCGAGGTCTTGCTTTTATGTATGACTGGTAAGTATCTTTGCCTTGCAACTTAGAACACTCTTTTAGTTTCCAGTTATTGTTAAATTTCACAACAATTTGTGATGCATTATAAAAACAGTGGGATTTCGTGGCAGAAAATTTGCTCTTTCTTTGTTTCCTTTTTCATTGCATATCTTTTATTTTAAAAAGCCCTTGGCTTTTGAGCCATTTCGGATTTCTTTCTTTTTATTAGGCATTGAGTCATATGTCATTGACTATTGGCATTCAGAATATCTTACATTTGATTTTGTTGGAGATTTACTCTTGAAATTCCTTGAGTCAATACAGACTTGAACTTCTATATAATGTAATCAATAACAAACTTGGGAGGGAAGGAAAAATAAAGAAGTTTGAGAATTTTCCTCAGTTATAAATTCAATTTCTCGGTATTCTAACGAATCAAAGGGCTTTAGGATTGCAAGTTCTGTTTCACTCTGCAAGCTGCATCAGTTTGTGTTGTTTGTGTGTTGTTTTTGTTTTGGAGGATTACTCTGGTACCCATGTTTTATCCTGGTGTTTTGTACCTTGATGAATCATAAAGCATTTGTTTGTTTCTTCTTAATGTAGGAACCAAGTATAAATAGCAACCAATAAATGTTTTAACAACTAATCAAAATCATACTACCATTCTCCAGTTAACAAGCATGAATACCATAACAAGTCCAAGCTTTTTTAACATTTTCTGGTGACACGGTCAGGTCTAAGTCTAACTCCTCTTTTTGTGTTTATTCAAGGTTCATGGAACCACTTCACTCAGGTACATATCCTGCTGTAATGGTTAAATCTGCTGGAGGTCGTTTGCCAAAGTTTACCAGAAGGGAATACTTGATGGTTAAAGGGTCCTATGATTTCATAGGGTTAAACTATTACACTTCAACTTATGCAACTAGTTCTCCTTGCCCACGCGAAAGGCCAACTGCTTTTACAGATGCTTGCGTTAGATTTACTTGTAAGTCATTCTAGTTGAAACTCATACACACTTTCCAATTAACTTTTAAGAGCATGTTTGGATACAAGCTAGAAGTGCTTTTGAGAAGTTATCTACTAGAAATATAGAGCATTTTTCAGTAGAAAAGCTATAAAAAACACTTCTAGCCTTGTATCCAAACAGGCTCTAACTTCTATTGAATTTTCCTCATACACTTGCTTACTCATGATCTATTGTGTTTCACTTGCATCAGCTGTAAGAAATGGGCTTCTCATTGGTCCAAAGGTACTTGCATCTGGAGATAACTTTTACTTAGTTTTGATTCCTTTAGTGCATGACTATGATTAGTTATCGCTTCATTAGTATGAGTTAGCCAAGAGTTCACTCTATTTACAAATAGTTGCACCTTATTTTTCACTAAACCTTCTCCATAAGGATTTTTTTCAGAAATGAGTTTCCAAATGAATGATTTTGCAGGCAGCCTCAGACTGGCTCTACGTCTATCCACCAGGGATTCAAGGTCTACTAGAATACACAAAGGAGAAATTTAACAACCCACTTATCTACATAACAGAAAATGGTAAAATTATCTGAAATGTTCTGTAATCTGTATCACTTTTTGCCCTAAAATTTAATGTTTACCATGGTAAAATACTAGTTTTTCCAGTTTCCATGAATTGTTACTCGAATTTTTTGTAGGAATCGACGAGGTCAATGACGGGAAAATGTTACTTAATGACAGAATGAGGATTGATTATTTCAGTCACCATCTTGTGTATCTTCAAAGGGCCATAAGGTGAGTTTAAAGTGAACATTTTAGTTATGATTCTTATGAAGTTTACTTTAGAGTTTCATGGTGATGTCCTGTCATGTCGGTCAATTACAATTTTTTATTGATGGATAAATTAATTGACTTTTATAAAAAAAATTTAAAAATTTTAAAAGTCATACAGTGGATTGTGATTAACCTATTGACATTGTAAAATTATATTATTTTACACCATCAGTGCATTATTATTAAACTTTTTACTTTATAGTTTTTTTTTTTTTAATCTGGACTCAACAATTGGAAGCTAAGGCTAGAACTTTGAATCTGGTAGGAATGGAGTGAGGGTGAAGGGATACTTTGCATGGTCATTGTTGGACAATTTTGAATGGAATGCCGGGTACACCGTTCGCTTTGGACTAGTGTATGTGGATTACAAGAATGGTTTGAAAAGACACCGCAAGAGATCAGCTTTGTGGTTCAAAATATTTCTTCACCAATGAAATGGTTCTTAGTTTGGTACTGCAAGACAGAATTGATGGGGGAAGAGTTAGGACTGTGTTGTTTCTTTCTTAATCCTAGCCATTTGCTTTAGGCCATTGTAAGAACTAAGCAGGGAGCTACTTTGATGATTTCTGATAGCTTGCATCAATTGGATTCCTAAATATTCATCGCATTTAATCTCATATATAATAATTGATTAACATCTCAACGTTGTGTTCAAGATGAAAACACTTATGTTCAAAACACTTATATAAGCTAAAAACTTATGTTCAAGACAACTGATGAAGTAGTAAAATCAGTTTATGTTATGCTAGTCGTGACGGATTTGGTACACTGCCTTTGACAAAAATATGATCAAAGATTAAAATATAGCAATATATTAATTTTCTTTAGTGTTCTGGTACCCAAGTATATATATTATCTGGTATATAAAGAGGTGGCAAAGATCATTGATAGAAGAGAAATGTTAGCAATCTTTTGAACACTAATAACTCTGATTCTTATAAGAAACAAGTAATAATATATTTATAGGGTAAAATACATTATCATTTGTTTCTTATAATAAAAATCCAAGATAATATTATTTATTGAAATTTTATTAAAAAAAAAAAAAACATCCTATCACTGTCAAATGTCATCATTTTGTGCAATATGGGTCTTCTTTAAACTATTTTTTTTTATCTTCTCTTTTTATTTTCTCATTTTCTCCCTCTGCCCGTGCATAGTACCGGCCATTGCCTAGTTTATTTAAGTTCGATTGATAATTTTGTAATTTTAGTTAATAGCTCCATATTTTGTCAAAAAAATAACAAATTATAGCTCCATATGGAGCAAATGTTTCTTACTATTCAATAATAATATCATATTATTTCACAACATTGTAACTTTTTTGTTGTTGTAGAGGGTGGAAGTTATTGGACTTGGATCTTAAATAGAGTTAGCACTTCCGATAAATGTTTTACAGTGTCAACATTGATTAATTTATTTTTTCTTTTCTTTTCTTTTAATTTTCAAATCTCTCTCAAGTTTTATACATCATTTTTTCACTGCACGCTCTTATTTATGGATGTCTCTGTTCTACCAATTTTTTCACACACAAAAAAAAAAAAAAGGATTATACTCAAAAGGAAAACTCAATATTGATTAACTAACAATTGTTGTTGAAAATAGTTAGAAAAATTGTAATGAAACAACGAAATAATTTACCAATAAATATAACTTCATTGGATGCTTAGGTAGTGCGTCGTTTGAGAGAAATAGTGTATTTAATTCCCCCTTCTTGCATTTGTAATTGTTGGCCAACATGGCAACATCAATAATGTAGTGTTTTTCTCTACCCTCATGGATATATTAATAACTAGTCCCAGGGCCAACAAACATGTTCCTGCACAGCTTTTGAAAGCAAATTTTGATCTCCAAAATTTAGAAAAAGAATGAAAATAGTAGTAGGAAACAATTTCTTCTCCCATAGATCTTAAAAATTCAAAACAAAATTAAACTAATATAAAGTCTGCAAAAAGCCTAGAGAAATATTACAGATTAATTAATACATAACCTAATTTAAACTTTAAAAAATTCATTTTATTTTTTCTTTTTAATTTTTTCTCATAGACATGCTTCTAGAAAAACTTGTTCAAACATACCCTATAACAAGGATAGAACTCTACTACTTAGTTATGCCTTTTTTTCCCTTTTGGCTCATAGATAACTTCAAATCTAACCTATGCAACGTATTTACTATTTGGTCTACATTAACAGAACCGTAATCATGATCAGATATTGTACCTCCAAATCCAATGATGCACAATGCTCCCTAAGAATTTACTTAACTAAAGCACTTTATAAGATGAAAACAAATATGAAATATTGCTTGGTTAAGTAGACATCTCAGCTAAAAATTAAAGGGACTCAATAAATGCACATGGAAGAGGGACAATCCTCACATGTAAGAAACATGGTCCTTCATGCTTTGCTTCCTGAATGCAAAGCATTCCCACTTTAATTTGGTTTCTTATGGTGCAGCCAATCACACCCCTTTGCCAAATTATTCACTTTTGCCCCTCGCACCAAGTTCAAAGTCTCTAATAGGTCATCCTTTGCAGAACCCCCTAACGGTATAATTTGTCTATTCTGACCAAAGCATCAATGAAGGACCTATCAATTCTCTTGCAAAAAGTGTCCTTCCATTAAAAAAAAAAAAACTTATTCATCACTTTTTTCTTTAATTATGTTATTAATATGGAGTATTTATAAACTTTGTTATTGACTAATATAGGAAAATCTAGTTAACCATCTTTTAGTGAAATTTTTTTTCTGTCAACTATATTTATTTATTTAAAATGTTCAAATTTAAAACCTTACTTAACAGAATCAAGTTCAAACTAATGAATTATTATAATCAAATTATCATTACACAAGTGCACATAGTTGCTTAATTTTCATATTAGAGTATTAGTTTGTACTACCAAACTAGTGAGTTGTGAGTGACCCACTTGCCACTTTGTTGTATTTTCCTATTGAATATACTACCAATGATGAAGGCAAATGTATGATTGGTGTTCACCCAATAATGTAGCCTCAATTGCTCAGGTGCTTGTACTAATTGGTGGCTTTGCTTGTCCTCCAAGCTGGGTACAAACCATAAATGGGTTTGGAATAAGTTAACTTGTGGCTGGTATAGCCTGCTTTGGTGGAATTTAATCCATTTAACAAGGATACCAATGTAATGGACTTTTTTTTTTTTTTTTTTTTATCATTACCAATGTAATTGACTATATATCCTTTACACAAATATGGTCATTTCTATGATTCAATATTCTTCTAGCTAAATAAACATTTAATTAATGATTTTTTTTAAACATGCACTTATGAACATATTTTAAGAACTTAGCTGGACAATATGTTTTTTTTTTTAGACTAACAACAGTGATGCACTTCAAGCATATAAATTTTTTATCCAGTTGAGATATACCTGTAATTTCTGACCACCTAGGAAAAAAAAAAGACTAAAGAACAAATTCTTATGTAGAAGAAGAACTCTATGGAAAATGCCCCCACTTCAACTCTTTCAATTTTTATTATGTTGTTTAATTTTACTTCGGGATTGGCATCGATCTTCGCCTACGCAGCATTGTGCCATAGACGGTTTTCCATCCACTAAACACCTGGTTACATTATTTTCTTCAATTATACTCAAGTGAGCATATAATAAGATAGGGTTATGACTCTACATATTCTTAACCAATATTATGATGACTTGGAAAAAAGAGTAACTAATTTGACCATATTTGTACACTATCGAAAACCATAGTGCCATAAGTCATAACCATTAACCACCACCTCAACAATCCAAATTTGGTTACTTGTTTGGGCAATATTCTTTGCTTAATAATACAAAATTGAAAAGGTTTCAAGAACATGATCAGTAGTTAATGGCGTAATTCAACCTTTTTTTGCGAACCTTCCTACCAAGGAAAACGTGTCATGAAACTATTATTTAAATCACACCATCTACAGCTTCACTTTTGTTTCTAGTTTGCTTGATTTTTTTTTTTATTGAATTTTTTTAATTTGAATAACTATTAATTGGTGAATATTATTTAGAATTATAAAAACGAGTTGAAGGAATAGTTTGATTTTTTCCTACAAATCTATATAACGTATGTGATACATTATTATAAATTTGGAAATCACCATGTATATATATATATATTTATTTATTTATTAGGTTAATGGTTAAATTAGTTGAATAGCTATAACTGGTAAAATTATTTGTGGTTCGAACTTGCATGTATAGTAATCCTATAAGTGAATGTTTATTAACAGTCTTAGCAAACCATTGATGTCTTACCAAATAGCATTGAGAATGTCTCTCTATTTTACTACTTTTAAGTCACTAAATGATAAAAATAGATTGGATAACATTTTTAGAATAATTTCTTAAAGATAAATTTGACTATATATATATATATATATGCTTCTAATAAACCTTTTAAAAATTGTCCATCATCAATTAGACAAACTATATTGTTCTGATAACTTGATTTCTTCTTATGATTTTGACCAGTTAACTACCGTTTGGTATTTTTAGATTTACCAAAATGCCTAATGAAACCATAACCTTATGAAGTGTACTGAGATATCCAAATTTCAGATAAGAAAAGAAAGATATAAATATAATATTAATGATAGTTATTGGGTTTCTCTTCTTTGTCAATTGATTATGAAGTTTCTGGCATATTCCTAAAGTCAAGGTCCACTGATAAGTTCCATCTTATATGGAAAAGGGAGTTTTTCTCCACTTGCACCTTGATTCCAACAAAGTATTAATTCTTAAATCTTAATTTCCCGATCATGATGGAACAATTAATTAATTATCAAATGAAATAGCTGTTCTTCCCTTTTGGGCTAAAGTATGAGGATATTTGATCGGCAGAAATTAAAATTGCATCAACTACTATATATTTACAACCTTGCATTGCAAGCTCTCGAGCCATAATCCAAATGAATAAAGTTGTAAAGACAACTATATATTAAGATTGGTATACCCACTTTCACCAAAATATGACAATATTTTAGAGTTGTTACACATGTTTTATAAGCAGTTAGAGATGATTACATGATATAACCACTTAATCAAAAGCCTCAATCACTGATTAATTATATTTTAGAGGTCCAATCGGTGTAGTTAAGCCATGACAATCAGTTCTTAATTCTAATTTTTTTGATACATCTTGTCAATTCTAGGAATATTATTTATTCATGCTCAATTTATGGAATATATACGTCCGAAGACAAAGTCCATTCAAGAAATTTCTGTGACATGACGATACCACTTGTATATTTGAACATGTCAAAGAAACTTCCAACTAAAAGGTAATAAATAGGTTACCAAAACACACAAAAATATTAAAATACTATTTAATGACTTTTTTGTTACTTGTAATATATAATTGAATACAATTTATACATCAATTATTGTTTTAGGTTGGAGAATGATGGTGTAATAATTGGTATTAGTAGGAAGGAAAAATCAAACTGGAAAACCTTTTCGTATACTAAATACTAAGCTTCAATTCAACCAATTATTGCTTCTGCTATGCGTAGACTAAACCCAACTATACATAATAATGGAAAGAATAAAATCAAGTTTAATAAATTCAGGACTTTGATCGGGTTGTAAGAGGAATGAATCACTTGTGATAACATATAATTTGTAAGCCTTTTATAATTGATTGAATTGTTATATAGAATCATGAACTAATTAGATCATGCTCGTGACATGAGATTGTGCGCGATAATGGCCATTGTTCATCATGTTTTAAAAAATTCAGGAGTCAGAAAAGTGCCTTCATCTTTACATGTCAACTGCCAGGTTTGTGTATGCATATATGTTGTGCTAATTGAAAATTCCATACTCATATATATTATGATGGACTAAAATGAAAGTATTATATTTATTAATTAGCAATATAATAGAAAAGAGAAGGTGATAAAAAAAATTATCTTTTGAAGGCAACACATGTAGTTAATCTCCTTTTTTAAGGAGGTTTTAGATGGAGTTATATATATAAAGTTTATCTTTACTTGCATACATGCTTCACCTTGTCATAGAAAAAAAATTAAGAAAAGAATAACAAACTTTCCACAATCACACATTTTCTTTTATAATAAATATATTAATTATTATAAGATTATTTTAAAAGTTATATAGTAAATTATAATTACACAACAAGGTAAATCTATTAAGTTCTTATTTTTCTATACACCAATATTAATAAATACCTACTAATATCATTTTTTTATTAAATCATATCATTTATTAAATTTATATTTTTTTTAAAGTGTATAACATGTAAATATTTAAAAATCTTTATTTAAAGCTGTTTTATGGTATGAAGTATAAGTAAATTAGTATTAAACTCAAAAATAATGAAACTCTAGTTGAAAAGAGAATTTAAATAGTGAATATTCAAAAAAAAAAAATGGATATGTTAAATGGTGTGATAAATAACCCTTATACATGATGCGTTGATTAAAACATTCTATAAAATTCATTGAAGCTAATAATATTCAGCATTATTTGATTCTTATACGCGGTGATTAGTGAAAAAGAGGATGAGGAGCCATTGGGTGGAAAACGTTGACCAAGTAACCGGCATGCTTCGTCACGCATCAGAATTCAGAACCTGCTACAACATGTGGACCCCACGATGCATCAACAGTTCACATCACACAACACAAGTACAACAAAAACATGTCATCTCATCCTTTTTCTCCTTTCACAATGTATTTTTATTTTTTCGAATTATGATAGATTCTAAACAAGATATTCTATCCAATATATATCTTATTTAGCATGTATTCTAGCAACTATATATTAATCATTGATATTTTTCCTAAAACCAGTCTTTTGATTAAATTTAGGGTGCATATTGAGTAAACAATATAACCAAGTATCAATTTATTAAAATATTGAGTACATCAAAATTTATGTTGTAAAAATTATAAATAAACGAAAAGAATTGAAAAACTCAAAAACTATTTTTCATTTCATTTTTTTTAGTGTTTATTTTTTTATTGTAAAAATAAAATCAAATTAAATTAGCTTTTTAATATATTTACATTTGTTTTCTTGTTATTATATAATGTACAAAATTGATTAAATTCCATTAATTTGTTTTATTCTACAATTTAGACCAAAGAAAGGGGTGGTACTATAGTAGAAGAGTCCCACAAACAAAAGCATCGATGACGTGGCAGTAGTTGAAGTGAGTGTGGTATGAACAGGATCTAGCTGGCAAGTGAGAGCATAATCCAACCTTGTTTCTAGCCTCAACTTACTTCACAAGTCATGAATGAAAATAATAATAATAAATAAAACGAAATGACAATACATATATTATTCAATGATAAAATATTATATACAATATGTCAAATTATTAATTTTTATAAGAATTATATTATTTAATATAACTCTAAAAGTATGTTATATATATTGTTTGAATTAAAATGATAAATAAGTATAGAGCAGTAAAAAACAGTGTGTAAGAAGCCAATAATATTTGAATCAGTGATTGATTACCTTGGCAGCTGGCTTCTGCCATGAAACAACACACATACTTGATACTTCAATCCATCTATATTTTTTTAATGTATTTATAGAGACTGCTGCCTAACCCAATATTCCATCGTGCATCATCCATCCTTTTCTCTTCCCTTTTTCACACTCCAAGAATTCTTCTTCTTCTTCGTCTTCAATTCTATCATGTGTTTCAAAATTTCAATTTGTTTTCTTCACGTTTACCATTCTACCTTTTACTTTACTGTGACTGTGACCTCTACTTACTCGCCAAGTATATGTCTTTTTTAGAATCATCATCATTATTTTATTACCCCCATTTATTTAGATAACAAGAATATAGTTTACTTACTTCAATTACTATCTATCTATCTATATATACTACTACAACTAAATAGGAAATTAATGGAATAGAATCTTACCTTTAGTTTGGAGTTAGATTTAACTCTCATAAGGTGATTGGATATATAGTAGTAACATCTTTGGGTGAAACAAACTATTGCTAAAATTAGTGGCTGGATTTAGGTGGGAAATTCTACCTGAATTTGTCAACATTTATTGATGATGGATGAGTTCATAAAAGAAAGGGATGAGTTGAGAAAAGGAAAGGAGCTCGACTTCATTCCCCTAATTTGCACAAGGATAAGCATGGATATTTAATCAAGAAATTTAGTTTTTCATTTAATACTTTTTTAATTAGTATGTAGAAAATTTTATAGGAGGATAAATAAAAAATATATAATATTAATCTATCTTAAAAAAATAAATAACCATCTTACAGTATGTAGAAAAATTATTTTATATCAAATGTCTCATCATTAAATTAACAATTTTTACTACTAGTACTAGTATTTTGAAATTGAGTGTACAAAAACGAGTAACCAATAGTAGGCATGATGATGAGATGAAGCATGCAAAACAAAACAAAAACAAGTTTTGTCCAAACTTAAACCCGCAGCTACTTTTTGATCGACGCGTAGCTTGGTGTTCTCGCCGCCCCTTCTCTCTCTAGAAAAATAAAAAATATATAAACAAACAAACCATGAAGTCATTAACAACACATTACAACAAGGCTTTATAAAAACCACCAACCAAAGAAGCATTGAATAATAATCATCTTTGAACAAAGAAAGAAAGAAAGAAAGCAAAGCCAGCAATGGCGAAGTCGAAGAACAATGCGAAGAAGCTGTCATACATCTCAGTTCCTTCTCAGATCATAAACTCCATTTCATCTTCTTCTCTTCAGTCTCTACTAGATGAATCCCCCAACAAGAAGTGTGCAAGGGCTCACTCCAAAGTCTTCACCTTTCTCAAGTCCATGAGGAGGACACCGAGGCTCTTCTTTCTCTTCACTCTCTCTTTCCTCGCCTTCTTCGCCATGCTCAAGTTCGGCCTCAATCTCGACACCCCTTTTGCTCCATTCCCATGTGGGACCTCAGCAGGCCTCTCAAAATCCAACCTTGGAGGTGTTTTGGATGATTCAGAGCCTCTGGTTAGCACTGTGCAGTTACATGCTGCAATGGTTCCTAGTGAGGTTGGAGGAAAAGGAAAGAGTGAGTTTTGGGAGCAGCCAGATGGGTTGGGGTACAAGCCTTGTTTGGATTTCAGCAGGGAGTATAGGAGGGAGAGTGAAGGGGTTGTGAAGAACAGGAGGAGGTACCTCATGGTTGTGGTTTCTGGAGGGATGAATCAGCAGAGGAATCAGATTGTTGATGCTGTTGTCATTGCTAGGATTCTTGGGGCTGCTTTGGTTCTCCCCATTTTGCAAGTCAATGTCATTTGGGGAGATGAAAGGTAAGATATATATATATATATATATATATATATATATATATATATATATATATATTCTTGTTCATGGTCTTGGTTGATCTTTCTTTTCTTGTTGGATCATTTTAACAAAAAAATGAAGTGATGGTTTAGCGGATTATTATGAATTAAGCATGTTTAGTTTTTTTATCAGTCTTGTTTTTTATACTGGTTTAATTTCTTTTCTTATTTGCAAGGTGTTACAGCAAGAGAGTCTTTTTCCACAATTTTTGTCTGTTTTCCTTATTTGGGGTTTGTTTCCATTTTGCAGTGAATTTGCTGATATATTTGATTTGGAGCACTTCAAGAGTGTTCTTGCCAATGATGTGAGGGTGGTTTCAGCATTACCATCAACACACCTAATGACAAGGCCCGTGGAGGGGAGCCCTCTCCCTCATGCCACCCCCAGTTGGATTCGGTCACACTATCTCAGAAGAGTAAGAGTTTGCCTATGGTTCTTATCTAGTTTCATGTTAACTTTCAGCTATGATTATTTTTATGGATGGAGCAAAGATTACCTATAGTACCATAATAAGAGTTAACAGTGTTCTACACAAGTAGTTAGAGGCCTTTATGTATCAATTTATTGACTGCAATCTTTCATGTTGCCAAAATATTAACATGTATCAATTTGCAAAGTTAACTAGTAAAGCTTTGAGTTGAACAAGAGTTTTGACATGATTCTTGTTGTCCTGTGCAGTTCAACAGAGAAGGCGTCTTGCTTTTACGTGGATTGGATTCGAGGCTAACAAAGGATCTTCCTCCTGATCTTCAGAGGCTTCGATGCAAGGTATTACAAAGTCTCTATTCTTATGTCAAAGAGGGAAAGGCAATTCAGAACTAAATTTATGTGTCAATTGATAGCAGATTCTGAAATGTTCTTGTCTATATCTTTCAGGTTGCTTTTGATGCATTAAGGTTTGCAAAGCCTGTTCAGGAACTTGGTGACAATATTGCTGAGAGAATGAAAAGCAAGGGACCCTACCTTGTTCTTCATCTACGGATGGAAAAGGATGTGTGGGTTAGAACTGGTTGTCTCCCTGGTTTGAGTCCTGAGTACGATGAAATTGTTAACAACGAGAGGATAAAACGGCCCGAACTCTTAACGGCAAAATCAAACATGACTTACCATGAAAGAAAACTTGCTGGCCTCTGCCCCTTGAATGCTATGGAGGTTACAAGGTAGATATATAATATAATCCATTCCATTTCATCTTTAAATAGGTTTTTGGTGTCTTCTAAGTATTAGTGTGACAAGCTTTTCTGATTATTTCCCCCTTTTCATTTATAGGCTGCTTAAAGGTCTAGGTGCTCCAAAAAATGCAAGAATTTATTGGGCTGGAGGAGAACCACTTGGTGGAAAAGAGGCCTTGCAACCATTAATCAATGAGTTTCCACATCTTTACAGTAAGGAAGATCTTGCCTTGCCTGGAGAAATAGAACCATTTACAAGTAAAGCTTCTCTAATGGCTGCCATAGATTACATAGTCTCTGAGAAGAGTGATGTTTTCATGCCATCTCATGGAGGCAATATGGGCCATGCACTTCAGGTATATAAGATTATAAGTAATATAGATGTCTGTTTCTATAATTATACAAGTTTCTATATAAGATTATTAGTTTTAAAGTGTCGTTGCATCACAACCTTACTATAGTTTTATAGAAGTCAATAGACTTATCAGTAATAGAGAATTGTGATTGCAATAACTCATATTCTTAGTGTGACAATTTTTAATTCTGATTGAAACTAAATGTTATTTCAGGGTCACCGGGCCTATGCGGGACACAAGAAATATATAACCCCAAACAAAAGACAGATGCTCACCTATTTTATGAATTCTTCCCTCCCTGAAGAAGAGTTCAATAGGATTATCAATGAATTGCATCAGGAATCATTTGGTCAGCCAGAACTCAGGACTAGCAAGTCTGGGAGGGATGTCACCAAGTATCCTGTTCCTGAGTGCATGTGCAACGATGACTCACATCGTGGTTCTTCCTAACTACACATTTGATACCAAAGCTTTTGGTACCGAAGATTACACGAAAATGGATAAACAAACATGGAAGCAACAACACTAGTTTTGGCAACCGATTTTGATCCCTTGCGAATTGCTCAAGGTCACTCGCTTCCACGGAAATCATAGTTGTTCTTAAGAGCACCATCTTTTAAGAGGCCATAATGTCAAGCACGCCTATCCCTACTGGTGTACTCACATTATTCCTTAAATACACGTAATGTGTATGTTGTTATGTGAGGCATTGTAGATTTTCATCAGAATAGGCTAAAACAGTGAACAGAAGATCATTCTTTGATTCTTTAGAGTTTGTATAGGATATATGTTGTTACTCTAATTCTTTGTAGTACATTGTGAAGCCTTGTACTGTTGTACATATCTGTATAAATTCCCAGTTTTGCATTGATTCATTTGCTCTTTCATGATCACCTTATGCTCTATCATTTAATTCAGAAGTAGGAGTTTTGCACTGGTTCCACAAATTAGAAGAAACAGAACATAGTTTTAAAGCATCTGGAAAATAGAAAAAATATTAATATTCTGATGGAAGCTTTCAATTAAGAATTATTGTAGTTCATCTAAATAAATTGAACAGGGTGTTCTGTGTGTGTGTGTTAACCTTACTATGTTTCCCTTTCAAAGCATAACAAAGGTTTGGCAATATTATAGATGAGGTGTAATTCACTTTATGCATGCTGGCAATTTCTCATAACATAAAACCTTGTACTATTATGTTCAGAATGGTGACGATGACATTTGGCAGATAAATGTATCTTTCAAGGTATTAAATGAATCGCTGTCCTTGAATGATCTTGATTAGAATCAAGACAAAATGCCTTTGAAGCTTATCATTTTATTTTAAAGAAGATAGGATTAAGGTGCCACTTGGAACCATTTTCCTTTGAAATAGGAATGACATTGGCTTCAGAATTATTATTATTATCAACTAAAAACATTAAACATCAACCAACTCTGGTAGTCCTAGAATTGTCAAACTCCAAATAACATTCAAAATTCCAACTCCAAACCACAAAGTTATTCTGAATGTATAGCTATAGCTGGCAAAAGGCTCAGATTAATGACAACCAGCTGTTCCCCATGAGGTATAAAACCTTATACTAGCAAATGTTTGGAAATTGGAGGACAGAGTACATTTAATTCATACAGTAATTATTTACTAGAAGAGAAGAAAATACAGTTCCCAAGGGATTGGTGTTCCACATTTAATTCTTAGTCGGGGCTGTTTTGAGATTCTAATATTGAACTTGTATGCGCGTGTAATTAGTTGGAGCCGTTTTTTTTAAGAAATTGTATTCCTCCACACAGTCATGGCAAGTTCTATTTGACCCATTAATTATTCTTTGGTTAGAACATTACTTATACTTGTATTTATTTATTAGTTAAAGTTTCATAGTATTGTATCATAGTATAGGAATACCCAATTTATCAAGATTAGTTATAGGGCTACGATATCATGTCAAATTTTTACTTAAAATAATTTATATTAAAAAAAGTTGTCATAAAGATATTTAAATTACACCTATAGACTTGAAGCAGGTGAAACTTCCTAACATAAA
Source organism: Amphicarpaea edgeworthii (assembly GCA_014843725.1). Lineage (NCBI taxonomy): Eukaryota > Viridiplantae > Streptophyta > Magnoliopsida > Fabales > Fabaceae > Amphicarpaea > Amphicarpaea edgeworthii. Next base: position 26,931,877 of record CM026325.1, on the reverse strand, counting down.
CCACTTTATACTTTCACATCCTTTCATCTACTTTCCCTCCCAAATCCACCTAATAGAAACCTGATCCAACCCAATTTGTTGTTGTTCTTCTTCTAAGAGTAGAACGCTGAGCATCATGCTCCAACTCATACTGCTCCTGATTCTGAGTAGAGCTTGGAGCATCATGGTCCATCCTCAACTCATGCTGTAGATGAGTAGTGCCATGAGCTTCATGCTCTACCCTCAATTTCCCATAGTCTGCCTTGCTGAAATTAATCCCCAACCTTCCCAATCTTTCTAGTCCTCTAATGATTGCTGTTTCCAGAAGATATTTGTCAGAAACAACAGCATCCATTGGAACAATAGATGCCTTCAACTTTGCAAAAGATTCATTCAACTTCATAGCATCTTTTTCTATCCTCCTCATCAATGCTTGCAATGCAGAATCATTGTATTCTTCTTCCAAGGATTCCTCAGTAGAGTGATGCTCACATTTCAACAAAACACTGTAACTTAGCCTCTCCTTGAAGGCTTCATTGCTCTTCCAAATTCTCCACACAAGTGGATCTCCTTCTTGTAGTTCCACGGTTCCCCAATGGCGAAGGCTTCGAGCTCCTTCTAAATCTGCACAAGGGTTACATTTACATTTACATTGACATTCCACTAGAATAATAGGCATAGTTAGATTGATGTGCAACTTCTCATGGCCATATCCCTTCTTATGCTTTTACCTTACTATTCTATACATATCACCTTTCACGTCATTGTAAAACACACAAAAAGTATTATATTCTTACTCTCTCTCCCTTATTATTACTCTACTAGTATTAAGAACATTTGGTATTATTCTATCTTCATTTTGCGTGTTTCATTTAATTTTTTAAGCAATGAAACTAACCAAATATAAATATCATGTACTAATATTTTTAACAACAAATATTCAAATATCAAGTAGAAAATTAGCAAATAGAAATATTAATAAAGTTACACACTTATAACAAATATTTTTTTAGGATTTAGGCGAGTTAAACAAGGAGTCCGTGGGTCCATGGATTTAATTCATTTAACCTACGGATTAAGCGGACTGACCCTAGAATCTCAATAAGTATTATGAGAAAAGAAAAAATCGTAGCTGAAATCTGAGGATATTTTTGTTTCATTTGCCATAATAATTAAGTGTTTAAGGTTGGTATCACTTCACAATGAAATATAAACACCTTGGCCTTCAAAATTCAAAGTTAAAGTCATCATGCCTATTAGTTTAAGATTGATGTGAAATAGTTTTATACTATCAGTTATGCATAAGAATAAAATAATAGATCCTCCAATTATGATAAGCTTTTGTAAATTTCTTGCTTTCACACAACACAACTATAACATTTTATTTTATTTATTATGGGCGACCTTCCTTGCAGCATCGCAGCTTCTAGAATCCAGATGCGGTTGGTTGACTATTTAAGGCTTCATTTGTGCAAAGTCACAAGTCACAACTGGGATTGGCTTCAGGGAGTTTAAGTTGAAGAAGAAGTTGTCCTCACGGGATGTTAATACGGTATTTTACATATCTATTTCGTGGCTTTTCAATATTTATTTTGGAAGCAGCAGGGTATGGACGTGCTTGGTGGGTGTATTATTCATGTAAGTCTTATGTTAAATTGGTGAATTGGTTCCTAAACTATTTTCGATCGTCAATTGTTTGGTTGGTTTATATTGTTATTGGCTATTTTGTTTTTAGGTTTATTATAACTATATTACATCATATTCACGAGCTATATATATGGAAAAAGGGTATAGCTTTTAATTTTCTCTATTAGTCAGCAGTGACCACGTTGTAGACTATAGTATATGTAAAACGTGGTTGGTTCTGACGTTGTTGCTTATGTTTTCTGTCTTGTAAGGCTTTAAAAGCCAACCTACACTTGTTTTTGAATTGATCAATAATACATATTCTGTCTTTTAATTTCATGTCCCATTGGTTTGCTTTAACGATTGCTCCGTCATAAGGGCACGGTATGCGTGTTAGGAAAGAAATTGCAAAAGTGATTTACCAATTTATTTTACTATTTTTCTATTTCTATGCAAATTGAACCACCCTTAAATTAAATAGGAGTTGAGAAGAATGGTGGAAGGTGTAGCAGTAGTTTCAGAATGGTGGAAGGCTGTCTTTAATTTGGTCTTCTCACTCTGATCGGTACAGTATTATATTACTACTGGATAACATTTTGCAAGCAATCATATTTTATTGATCAGGATGAAATAAAATATGCTCCGATCAAATTTGATAATTAAAAAACTAAACATGTCGTCCGATCAAAATGAAAGAATTGCAAAAGTTAGTTTATGAAAAATTTTATGCCTGTACCGGTGAGTGAAAATATTACATGGATCTTTATACTTTATATGGGATAGTTTGAAGCTAACGTTAGTGTCAACTGTAGTATCATGCACCTCCCCACATTCAATCTCTCCTCACACATCACCAACAACAATCACTCCTCACACGCACTGTGAGCGCCACTCCTGTGAACCCCAGCCATCATGCGCACCGTGTACAGCAGTGCCATCGATGCCCACGTGTGACATCAATTTGTTCAGCATGTGCTTACGATTAAACCCTCTTCTCTTGCTCGCAAGTCGGCTCCAACGATTGCGGCGTGAAGAAGCTACATGTAAGAGCATTTTGTTTGTTGGAGTACTCTGTGAGGGAAGAATGATGCTTGTCAAATATTTAAATATGTGTTGCTTGTTACTCAAGCAACATTGTTTTTTTTTTTTTCTAAGTTTGTTTTTAAAATTTATCATAACTTTTAATGGTGCTTTGGTTAAAGTAAAAATAAATAATGTGTACATGTGGTCCCATGGGAAACAACTCAAATTAATTGCACCATTGTGGATGCTCTGAGGGACAGTAGTATGCCTTGTTGTTGATGTTTAACGGTGGTTGTTGGTGTTGGTGATGTGTGAGGAGGTATTTGAGTGTGTGGAGGTGCATGATACTAGGAGGTGCAACACATGTAGATTATACATAAGCCAAGAGAACAAGTTAATAGACGTTAGCAAATACTAACGTCTGTCATCTTCATAGTTTTAAAAATTTAACTGGATCAAACCTGTCGAGACACTGGATGATTGGACCGCATGAGAATGACTCTTCGTTAATATATATATATATATATATATATATGTTAAAATTTAATTCTAAAAAACTAAAATATAATAACACAAATTCATTATTAAAATTTATTTATTGAAATCTATAATTTATTTGATTAAATGGCTTCCTCAAATAAATTAGAAGATGAAATGTTGATAATTTTTTTGGTATGTAGCTTTTAAACGCGTATTTGAATTAATTATATTTAAATTATTATTTAGTCTTTATCAGAAGCAAGTAATGATTGACATGTGGTGTGACGTTGTCCAAAATCCACAAATTCTGTTAACCCACTCCATCCATGCATAGTTGTATGATGGAAACCCACTTTAATTAGACGACACGAATTGATTGGCCGATGAAGTGAGTGCTAGCTACTTCACACTTTCCTTCATTGTTCCCGACTAGCAACAATACAATGGCTTCCTCAAAAGAATAAGGCGAGGGCACGACAAAGGGCATGGTAGAGCATGTGGTGGAGGGTGCAACAACGCATAAGAATAGCACTTGCAAGTCACGAGTCGCAGCACACGATGCGAGTGTGAGGTCGGAGGGCGCCACAATGTGGTGAAGGGCGTAGAGGCGTGGTGGTGTGGTGGAGGGTGCAACGAAGGCAACAACACGCGAGAATAGCACTCGCGAGTTGCGAGTCGTGAGTCATAGGTTGCAACACGTGAAGGCGTGGTTAGAGGGCACAAAGGTGTGGCGGAGAGGTGGCATAGCCAATCCGATGCATGGACTGACTCAGGCTTGCCATCGATTCCTAGTCCGACCGAGCGAGTCGGTCTAGTTTTTTAAGCATTGCTTGAGAGCATAAAATGAACCAAAATGTGATTTTTTTTTCTTAATTATAATTTTGATCCTCCTATTTTCTCAAATCCATGATTTTGGTCTTTTAATTTTAAAATGACAATTTTGATCTCTAATTTTAAAAAAATGGTAATTTTGGTCCCTTTAATTAATTATTAACTAATAATTATGATTAATAGAGTTATTGAGTTAATTAAACATCATTATAAAAACTATAATAAATTTTTATACAAATAAAAAATAATTAAAAAACAAAAAAATCATTTTTAACATTAAAAAAATATTAATTACCAACCATAAAAAAAATATTTTTAATATGAAAAGATAATAAAAATTAAAAGAAAAATCATGTTTAACCTCTTTGAATAATTAATATTTTTTAGTGAATTTATAGTTAACTTAGTAACTTTACTCTACTAATTATAATTATTAATTAATAATTGATCCAAGGACCAAAATTGCTAATTTTGAAAATTAGAGGGAACAAAATTGTCAATTTAAAATTAGGGAATCAAAATCATGTATTTAAAAAACTAAATGGATCAAAATTACAATTTAACCTTTTGTTTTTTTTAGGAAACCAAAATGTGATTTGAAGTAACATAATTACCCTTTTAAAATAATATGTATCAAAATATTAAAAAAATGAAAAATTTAATGGATTAAAATGATATTAAACCTTTTTTAAAATTAGAAATAACAACTCTTTTTTCAAAAAAAAACTTTTTTTTAAAATTTAAGCTATAATTTCAAACATGTTAAATTATATGGTAGCAACTTAAATTATTAAAAAATAGGTTAAATTGTGGTTTTCCAAATATACTAATATACTCCTCCAACCTCCATATAAAATTGAAAATAAGTATCGTTTAAAATCAAATCAAAAGAAAAAAAAAGAAGCTAATATCTTAAAAACATCAAGCAGTAATTAAAGAAAGCTGTGAAGAATAAAAATAATAATTATATATACATGGACGTGCCTTTTCAAAATGTCTTTATTTCTCACCATTATAAAATTTATTTTATTATTGGCGACCTTCTTGACTATTTGAAATTTGTTCAGTGCAAACTGCAAAGTGATACCGTGTTGAATACATTACCTTATTCTTATCTTATAAAGAAAGCCGTGTAAAATAAAAATAATAATTATACATACATCCCCTGTTGTCATTAGTTTTAAAATTTCTTTCACACCATTATAAAATTTTCTTTCACGACGAATCCACTGACGATGTGGTGTGGATGATGAAGATCTTCCAGGAGAATACACCAAATCATCTTCCTGAACACGAACAAAATGTGTATGGGTTTACGGAACAAACACTCGGGGCACGTGACGAGTTGTCTAGGGGAGAAGGGGAGGAAACGTTAGTCGAGGATTTCTTTATCATGCTAGAGGAGGAAGATGGAAGTCGTCGCTATTGGGGAAGATTAAGGATGAAAGCTGGAGAACCAGGGTTCAACGTAATGGTGAGGAAGGAATTTCAACTCTTTTGGATGAGGAGATTATCAAGGTCAAACATAACTTCTCAAAACAAGTCAATACCCATTGTTCTGCTCAAGAGTTGCAGCAACAGGCATGAGGAAGAAGAAGAAGAAGAAGAAGACGACGACGACGACTACGATCCTGTATGCGAAGAATTGCTGAGTAGAATAGCGGAAGATGCTACGAAGTTGAGTGTGCCTTGTGGGAAATTGAAGGCGTTTATTGTTCCATTGGCGGAAGATGATGAATCTGCATATGACAAATATGCATTGGAAAACGTATACTTGAGGGGAAGAGAAAATTTGAAAGAAGGAAGGTGGGGAGCCGCAATAACACAACTGTTATTGGCAATCACTATGATGTTGCTTCATGGAGTTTTCCCTCCGGAATTGTTTGGAACCAAATTTAAGAAGATGCCCTACGGGACGTTAAGGGAGAAGCATCATGATTGGCGCTGGAATTTGTTTGGGCGTTTAATTAACCTTATTCCATCACTTTTGAGATTCATAGCATATGTCATAGGTTGGTATTTAAGATCCCTAGTTCTAGTTAAATTAGTCGACTGCTTCATAGACTATTTTGGATCACCTATGGGTTACTTGTTTTATTGTGTTCTTTTTTATTTTTTCGGTCCTCCGTTTATTTAGTAGTTCTCATTCTCTAGGGATTTGGAACACATGGGTTGGGTTTTATTTTTTCTTATCTTGTAAGGCTATAAAGCCAACACTTGTTCTTTGAATTCAATAATACATTCTCTTTCAAAAATTCATGTCGCATTGTTTTTCTTTAACAATTACAGGGGCTTCATCCTAAGTCTTGTTGGATTTAAAGATATGAAAAATGTTTAATTCTTACAAGATTCCATATATAGTTATGATGATAACGACTAATGAGTTTTGATGAGCTTACTCCTACTTAGGCTTTTTAGAATACACAAAAGCAACCTTTTTTTTCTAAACCTTTGAAGACCACTCTTATATGGATAAAAACTAGTTTATATATACTTTTCTTAATGATTCATTTATTTAACTCTATTCTCTTTTTTTTTTATATATAAAATAATTATTTCCTCTTTTATCTTTATCTCTAAATTAGATTTTAATAACTTTTTTTAAAACAAGTTATCAATAATTAAAAATCATCTTATATCACAATTTAAATTATTTATTGAAAATCTAAAATACAATTTTATATTCAAATATATTTTTCTTCTACAAAACGCATACTGTAACATAAATTATTATTGTTATGGTAAGTATGTTATTATCTCTAAATTCAAGTTAAATCTCATTTTAATTTAAATTCTAACCAATCTTATTGTCCTTGAATATTGTTGTTATATTATAAGTTTATAACTATACTATAATAGTCTTTAAATTTAAATCAAACTAAATGTGGTAATTAGAAAATCGATAGTTGATCTTTGCCTTGCAAGTAGGGGTGTCAAAGTGGGCTGGTCCGGCCCACCCTTGACTTGCCGAAAATGGATCGAGTCGAGCTGGCTCGCCTATGGTTGGCACATGTTGAAGGACTCAACTCACCCTGTCAATAGGTGGGTTGGTGGATTGGCCTACCAAACCTAAAAAAAAAATTAAAAAAAAAAATCAAATTTCAACCTAATCCACAAATTTAAATGTTTTAGATGCATAGCACATAGTCACATATAGAGGCAAGAGGCAAGAATGACCTAAATAAAGTATGCCAAAATGGATGCTATTGGTTGTGGCTGTGGGAGAGGACCGAAGAAGGAGATTGGCGAGGGAGACCGACGAGGGAGAGAAGACCGCGTGGCAGCAGGGAGCGCATGGAGACTGCGTGCATGATGATGTGGCTGCAGGGAGCATGATGACATGGCAGCAGGGAGCACAACGACGTGGCGACAAGGAGCGCACGCGATGGAGAAGAAGATCGACACCGCTCGAGCGAGGGAGAAGATCGGGACTGCTCGAGCAAGGGAGCGCGACGGTGCGACGACATGGCGGTGAGGTCGTGGTCGCGTGACAATGAGTGCGTGGCGGCAAGGGTGTGGCGACGATGGCAAGGGAAAAGGCAAAATGAGATCAACCGTCAGTGAGAATGTTTAGGCGTTTGGTGGAGGGAGTGAAAATTGAAAACCTAACTCTTTTATTTGGGTGGGCTGCGGGCTGGCCCGCATGGGTTGAGGGCGGGGTGGGCTGACACCCCCACCCCGCCCCGCCATTTTTTGCGAGTTGGCGGGCTGGCCCGACGAGCCTTAGCTCGTTTTGACACCTTTATTTGTAGGATCCAAAATGGCTTTAAATTTGTTGCTGCTTGACATGCTTAGTACTTAGTAGTGGTACTCTGTTTGAACAGCACAATGCATGTAGTATATATACATCTTTGTCATAGGCAATTTGATAATCGCTTTATATACGTAAATATTGCATCATATTTTGTAGTGATTATCTAATGTTCTCAGGATTTTTAGCTTAGTTTGAAATCATTTAATATAGATTTGTATAGTTTGATAATTCTAACCCTAAGAAGTTATTTTGTGAGAAATATACTCTAATTTATGTGTGCAAGCCTAAATTCAACAGTAAAGGGAGAATGCAAGAAGAAGACATGACTCGCTAAGCGACACATCTCACTCAACGCTTCACTCGCTGAGAGCAATAGAAAGCTACGCAAGCTATGCGGCCTATGACGCGCTAAGCACCACATTGCGCTAAGCGACATTTTCATTCGAATAGAAGACTCGCTTAACGAGACATCGAGCTTAGCGGAAGTTGCTTTCGAACTGAATATGCGCTGAGCGGAAGATTGCGCTTAGCGGAACATCTGTTCTGAGATGCATTATGTAGTGTCTTGCGCTTAGCGGAAGGTTGCGCTAAGCGAGGCTTCGACTATATAAGTTGCACTTGAAGAATTTTGAAGCATTCAGACTTTGGTGGATTTGGTTGAGCTGCTTCCTCTGTTTCCTCTGTTCTCTTCATCACCTTTTGTAACCTTTTCAAGGCTTCTCATGACAATGAGAGGCTAATCTATTAGTGTCGAGGACTTGGAACTAGGTGTTGATCATGTAAACGCTATTCTTCATATCTATTCATTGAAATATTCAGTTTAATGTTCATTTCTCTATCTTTATTCTTGTTATATGATTGGATCAGTTATATATGCATGTTTTAGAGTTTACCTGCCATTGACAGATGCTGTTGAACTTGAAACTAAGTTTGAACTCTAATGGAGTGTAGTTCTAGACATAGGATAGACTCCATTAGCTTCGCAAAGATCTCTAAGCTTCATCAAACTACTCAACTGAACTTACCGAGACATCGGAACTGAGGTTGAGCAGTTTAGGCTTGATTTGATGAGAGATCACGTTTTGAGCACTTTTAGATCGAAGTTAATCTGAACTATTAATGTGAATGGAGAATATATTTTATATGTTTACATGGGAAACAAACTAGTTGAACCAAATCCTCAACATATCCATTATTCCATTCTAAAACTCAAGCACGCCACTGTTCGATCATAGTCTTGAATCAACATTGTCGTTTTTATTGTTTATAGTTAGTGTTAACTGTAGTGTTTAGTTAAATTTATGTTATTATTGATGTTTCAAGAACAACCAACTTTAAAAACTAAACTAATGTTTAGGAATTGATTACTTTACTCATAGTCAAATACGGACAATTCCCTGTAGATTCGATACTGGGATTTTCCCTTTTAAACTACTTGTACGATATTTGGTACGTTTGCCAAAATAGTCCAACACAATCCAAAACACAGTTATACTTTGCCTAAAAATCTATCGTAGTATCTGATGTTCCATTCAGTGATTTAATAATCCAAATCAAAGCATAAGTTCATTGATACACTATCTCAATGACTATAACAGTGTTTGCCAAGTTACATTCTCATGATATAGGACTTTGAAGGGACTTATTATTATATTGAAGTAACAAGGATACTAAAGAAGGAATTGAATAAACAACAAACTGTATGTAACTATGTAATGAACAAACTAAAACTATGGAAAAAAAAAAAAAAAGATCACAGTAAACTATCTGTTCTAGCTAGGAGCCTCTTGAAGAAATTACTTGGTACACAAGGCATCTTGCTCCTAAACATTGGATGTCTCAAAAAGTACAATCCTGTCACCAGAGCCACCACCCTGAATGGTGTTGCATAGAAATTTGAAGTATGCAAGTTGATGAGATATTTTGGTAAGCGTACCAAATATCGCTCAAGTAGTATAAAAGGGAAGATTCCAATATCGAATACATAGGGAATTGTCTGTATTTGACTTTAGTAAAGTTATCAATTCCTAAACACTAGTTTGGTTTTAAAATGGTTTATGTTGCAGAACATGAGTAACAACAGAAAATAAACTAAACTCTAAAAATTAACACTAAAGATAAATAATAAAACGAGAATGTTGATTCAGGACGATGATTGAACGTTTGGCGTGTGTGAATGTGAAACAATAATGATGAGTATGTTGAGGATTTGGTTCAACCGGTTTGCTTCCCATGTAAACGTACAAAATATATTTTCCATTCAAAGAAATATTTCATATTAACTTCGATCTAGAAGTGCTCAAAACGTGATCTCTCATCAAATCAAGCCTAAACTGCTCAACCTCATTTCCGATGTCTCGGTAAGTTCAGTTGAGTGGTTTGGTGAAGCTCAGAGATCTTTACGAAGCTAATGAGGTCTATCCTATGTTTAGAAATACACTCTATTAGAATCCAAACTAAGTTCCAAGTTCAAAAGTATTTGTCAATGACATTTAAACTTTAAAACATGCACATACAACTGATCAAATCATATAACAAGAGTAAAATAAAGAATGGACTATAAACTGAATATTCAATGAATAGATATGAAGGAAAGCGTTTACATGTTAAGTACCCAGTTCCAAATCCTCAACACTAATAAACTAGCCTCTCATTATCATGAGAAGCTTTAAAAAGGGTTACAAAATGGAAGATAAGAACAGAGGATGAAGAAGCAGCTCAATGTTTTCTCAAAGTTTGAATCCTTTTTAAAATTACAAAGTGAAGCTTATATACTATAAGTGGATTTTCGCTTAACGCAAATTTTTGCTAAGTGCAACTTTGCGATTTTGCAGAGCTCCATCTCAAATACAAGGCTTCCGCTAAGCGCGCACGTCTGCTAAGCAAATCTTTAGTTTGAAAGAAACAGTCGCTTAGCGTGCTCTTGCGCTCAGCGCTGCATAAATCACCTATCGCGCTTAGCGCCAGGTGCACTTAGCGAGAGGTGGCGTTAAGCGCAAGCTGCCTTAATTCTTTGTCTTCTTCCCTTGTTGTTGAACCTAGGCCTGCAAACATGAATTTAAGTATATTTCTTACAAATAGCTTTCTATGGTTAGAATTAGCAAAAATATAAGAATCTAGATTAAATGAATTCAAACTAAGCTAAAAATCTTGAAAACATTAGATAATCACTACAAGTTATGATGCAATATTTATGTATATCAAGCGATTATCATAAGTTCAATGGTATTGTGGTTCTTAAACTTGCTCTTATACACACTAAGTGCTGAGGGAAACATTAGCCCTGTAAGGTCATTGTATTCACTTTGATTCATTTGCAATATGTCTTGTTGATTGAAAACTCATATCTCTTAATTGCACCTTGAGAGCCTTTGAATGCCTTAGCATGTGTGATCTTGATAAGAGAAGTGTTTGCATGTGCCATTTGGTCTTTTGAATTAAACATTGATCAATTTAACCATCATCCGCATTACTTGTTAAAGTCGAGTTTCTTTTTGCTTGAGGACAAGCAAAGCTTCAATTTGGAGGATTTTGATAATTGCTTTATAAATATAGTTCTTTGAACACAATTCGTAGCGATTATCTTCTTTTTCCATAGCTCATTTGTTCAGTATTTTTAGAGTTTTATAGTCAACTAAAATTAGATAATTAGTCTCTAGGAATTAAGAAAAAGTTTCATGTTTTGTAGATGAATTTCATTATTCTAAGCTAGATTGGAGGTTTGGCTATTTTGAAGAGCTCGATTAGCACAATTCCACGCTTAGCGAGAGCACCTAGGTGAAGTCAAGGAATTTTGTGGAGACTTGGCGCTAAGCCTGAAGCCTTGAGAGCAAATGCTGAAGATTGAAGAGACACTAAGCTTGATTTGAGGCTTAGCGAATTTCCCTCTTTGTGAAGAAGAATTCACTAAGCCCCATTTGGCATTAAGCGCGGAACCTATTTCTCGCTAAGCCTCATTTGGTGCTTAGCGTGACGTCACTTATGCAGAAAAAGACAAACGCGAGATTCGTTGCTCTTAACTGCGAATGGGCCAGATTAGGTTATTCTATTCATTATTGGTGCAGCCTAGGGATCAAAGCGTTGTCATATTGTTCCATTCCATTTTCATTTTGCTTCTTCTTCCCCATTACTCATGTACCCATCCTCCATGGATCCTTCTTCCACCTTCATGTATAGTTAAACTCCTCTAGTTAGGGTTTAAGGAAGCCATCTGAATCTCATGTAAATTTCTCCTAAGTTTTATACAAGTTTGAATTCGAATTTATTGCTTTATCTTCTTCTCTTAATGCTTTCTTGGGTGTGGCCTACCTTTGATTGTTGCTTGAGTGTATTAATTGCTAGAAATCTTTTCTATACCTAGAAATAGAGATAGTAACTAATGACGTTTATGTCTAGGGATAGGATAAGAATCATTAGCCATATTTTTTATAATCTCTGAGCTTCATGCAAGTAGCTTCATCAATTGAATCAAAGGATTGATGAGTTGATAAAACCACTTAGCCTTTCTCCATCTAAGGAATTAGGGTTAGAGTAATTTGTTAGATTTATGGTAAATTCATGAATTCATCTTGTATTTGCTTGGTTGGTTTATATGGGAGGATGATTGGGCGAAATTGAACCCCAACTACTTCGTATCATTACATCTCCATTTTTGCACACCAAGTGTTTGTTCTAAGTTCTAAACCAAATTTACATTGTTTACATTCTAGTTTTTAATTGAGTTCTATTGCTTTTCAAAGTTATTTTTCACACACCCTTTGTTTTAGTAATACAATTTGCATAATTGAATACATTATGTGAGTCCCTATGTTCGATACTTGATTTTTTACCATTTTTATTTACTTTAACGATTTTTGGTACGCATGTTGAAAACATATCAAGCACTTTCACATCCTTTCACCTACTTTCCCTCCCAAATCCACCTAATAAAAACCTGATCCAACCCAATTTGTTGTTCTTCTTCTTCTAAGAGTAGAACTCTGAGCATCATGCTCCAACTCATACTGCTCCTGATTCTGAGTAGAGCTTGGAGCATCATGGTCCATCCTCAACTCATGCTGTAGATGAGTAGTGCCATGAGCTTCATGCTCTACCCTCAATTTCCCATAGTCTACCTTGCTGAAATTAATCCCCAACCTTCCCAATCTTTCTAGTCCTCTAATGATTGCTGTTTCCAGAAGATATTTGTCAGAAACAACAACATTCATTGGAACAATAGATGCCTTCAACTTTGCAAAAGATTCATTCAACTTCATAGCATCTTTTTCTATCCTCCTCATCAATGCTTGCAATGCAGAATCATTGTATTCTTCCTCCAAGGATTCCTCAGTAGAGTGATGCTCACATTTCAACACAACACTGTAACTTAGCCTCTCCTTGAAGGCTTCATTGCTCTTCCAAATTCTCCACACAAGTGGATCTCCTTCTTGTAGTTCCACGGTTCCCCAATGGCGAAGGCTTCGAGCTCCTTCTAAATCTGCACAAGGGTTACATTTACATTGACATTGACATTCCACTAGAATAATAGGCATAGTTAGATTGATGTGCAACTTCTCATGGCCATATCCCTTCTTATGTCGTGTCTGTTCAACCAATAATTCAACCACCAATTTGCCTGTTCTTTGAAATTCTGAATCAGTAATATGTTTTGGCAAATTCTCCATCAGCATTTCCAAAATCTGCCCCACATCCCAGACAACGTCTTCATGTTCTTGCAGTAAACTTGCCTGATAGGCAGAGGCTGAAACTTGCCCTCTAATATCAGCCTTGGAGTTCCTCCACCAGTTTAATAGCATGTTGGCAACAGAGGCAGTTTGTTCTAATTTAAATGAATTCAAGTTCTGGCAAAAAAATTCTATTACATCATAATTTTTTTCATGTTTTGTCTTCTTGTGTGGACTTCTTTTTGGAACCAAGCTTGTTAAATTTGGAGAGCTAAATCGGATATCGTCAGTGTTTGTTTTCTGCTTGTCCACATAAACTTCCTGGTGACTCAGAATCAAGGTTGATTCACATTGAATCTGAAAGGCCTTCCAGTCATCTCCAAGACCCTGCCAGTCTTCATCATTAAACAAAACATGTAGATCACATACTAACAAATGTTGGTCCCCAATACTCCAATAATGGTGATCTTTGCGACATATTTCTTTGCTGTCTATAAACAAGTTCAGGCCAACATTGTAGGACTCCTCAGCTGATAATACTGAGGTATCCATCTGTATCTTTTCTAATTCCTCAAAAACAAATACAAACGCAACAACAGGGAACTTCCGGCGAGCCCAGAAAAGCAGGACGTCTTTACTGCCAATACAGTCAGACCCCTTTGGAATTTCAGTTTCTGGCATCACAACTTGTATTCTTTCCCTTTCTTTATAAACCTGAAACATCAAGAAAATAGTAAATTATGAAGTCAGCCAAATAATAAATATTTAGTAGACTGCCTTATGCATCAAATAGCTAGAAGAAAAACAAAACTCTTATACTAAGTTACGATTGAGCAATGATGTTTAAAAACCTTAAAGCTAGGAAAATAAATATGGATAGTGTAGTTAACCTTAGACAACAGCAAGCTTGATGACATTGTACTTAAGGATTGACAGTATCTTGCATCTACCCTTTGAATACTTGATGGAAGTTCTGGAATTTCCTTAAGATTCCTGCAAAAACTTACATCAAGATTTTTCAACTGCAATGATCCTTTGATGCATTCTGGGAGGGATTCAAAATCATTGTGGGATACATTCAAGTAATCCAATTCTGGAAATATCTCAAGAATTATGGAAAGATCATCATATGACAGATTAGACTTGCTTAAATATAATTCCTTTACACTTGAACAGCTATTTGCTTTGGAATGGCTCTTTTTGAACATTTTTAATGATTCTGTAAGTTGAGAATATCCATTCATCTTTAGTGTGACAAGATTTGGAAATGACACAAAACTTGATAAATCTTTGAGTTCTCTACAACTTGACATGTCCACATACTCAAGCCCTGTGAGTTTACAAATGGACTCTGGAAGCTTCTTAATAGCAGTATTTATCATGTGAATCTTTAGTGGCTCATCCATCTTTCCCAATACTTCTGGGAATTCTCCAAGTTTACTGCAGAAGTTAAATGAAAGCATTTTGAGAGATGGCAAGTACATTCTTGGCACAAAACTCCTGAGCATGGTGCACTCTGATGCACTTAAATATACAAGGTTTAGCATACGCCCAACAGATTGATGAAAACCTTCCAATTTGTGGCATTTGTCAATTGTCAATACTCTTAGGTTTTTAGCTTCATACATGTTAGGTATTTCAGTTATGAATTGACACTGGGAGAGATTGAAAAAAGTCAAATCCTGAAATACCTATGAAACATAATATTTAACAATGGTTAGAAGCACATTCAATCATATTTTAGATCATACTAGCTAAAATGACAATTTTGTTAGTTGTTTTAACATACAGAAAAGCAAATGTGCATTTGCATACCTTTTGAGGTGGCTTTATGGATACCAAAGAACTATGAGATAACTTGAAGTCAACAATATTCTTGGGATCAAATTTAGGTGGAAAAGACTCCGATGGGAATCCTATCCAATCAAGGAGTTGTAAATTATTCGGTAGAGAACTAGGTCCTGTTAAAAATTTTGTATTCCGAACAATAAGAATTCTGAGATTCTTCATCTTCTCAAAGGCATTATTAGTCCATTTATCCACTTCTTCAAGTTTAGGGGGATGAAGCATTATTCCTTCAACTGTTATACTTCCCTATCAAACATGTATAAGGAATTAAAACAAGCTACCTTAGAGTAGAAAAACATATAAAAGTAAGAGTTTAATGGTGATGCACTAACACTATAGAATAGTTTTACGCTATCAATGTAAAAGTAATTAAAAAAATGAAGGGAGAATGTAGGATTCTTACCAAATCTTTCTTCAGCACTTCAAGAACATCTTCATGAGACCATAATCTACTACGGTCACCAGGGTTTGATGGCGATTGCTTCCTAACAATCTCTCTACCCATGTCTTGTATTAGATCATGCATCTCTAAGCAGCCATGTCCATCAAGCATTATTAGACATTTACAAGCAAGTACTTTGAAACTTAAATCAGAAGCCTTCAATATCCTTTTAACATAATTCAATTTCTCCCCCTTAAAAAAACAAGCAATGTCCAAGAATATGTTCATCTCTGGCTCAGGAAGGCTATAGTAGCTTATTTCTATTACACCTTGAATCACGGCATTTGGAACCTTCCTATATTTTCCCAATTCAATTTCCCATTCCTCTATGCTTCTTCCTTTCAAATTGGATCCCATCACCTGTAAAGCCAAAGGGACACCCTTTGCATAACCTATTGCACGACAACAAATACTTTCAAAGTTTTCTGCAGGTTTATGCATATCAAAGGCATTCCAACAGAAGAGTTGAAGAGAGTCACAATCATTTAGCTCCTCCATCTTATATTTCTTAATTCCAAAATCGTAATCTAGCACAACTTCATCTCTTGTTGTTATGATGATCCTACTGCCAGAACCAAACCAATTATGTTTTCCTACCAGTGATTCCAATTGTTCTATGGAATCAACATCATCCAAAACTAGAAGGACTCTTCTATGGCCAAGCCTGCGTTTGATTTCAATTTCTCCTTTCTTTGCACTGCCCATCATGGTTCCTGACTCCAAACCCATTAGAGATAAAAGTGCCTTTTGGAGATCTTCCAAGCGATTCTTGCTTTTGTTTGGATTTTCTTTGACTTTAATCAGAAAACTTGCAGCTTCAAAATAGTAATGTCTAATCTTTTCATATATATAGGCTGCAAATGTGGTTTTGCCAATTCCACCAGCTCCATAAATTCCTAACATGCAAACCGTGTCATTGGACTCAACATCTATGAATGATTTCACCTGTTCAAAGTGATAATCAAGTCCAACTGCTGCATGGTTCATTTGTACAGGCACAGGAGCTAATTTAGAGGATGCAGCTTCAACAATCTTCTCAAGCTGAGCTTCAAACCTACGGAAACATAACACTCTTCCTATTTCATTAATTAGACTCTAATAAAGACCAAACTCATAAAAAATCTCCATGTTCAGATTCTCTTCAACATATAATCACGTTCAAATATGATTGATGAACTAAAATCAAACAACTATGTCAACTAAAACCGAAAACAGAACTGATAAAAAAAATACAGCAAGGTTTTGATTTTGAGGATAACTGGCGGGTTCAAATTCCTTCCGGTGACATTTTTAACAAAACTAAAAAACTAACATTGGGCCGATAGAAAAAAAACAGTAAGGTTTTGAAAAGCAGTCTGTAGCCATAATTCCACTCAGAATGTCAAGGTTTTTGGAGCTTCTACAATAGCTTCATGATTGCAAGTCGCATCAGTCATGTTTGTATACATTTTATTGTAATATCAAATATTACAATAAAACTACCATCACAATTTAGAACCTTGCATTTAACAAATCTTTAACAGGAGATAGCTGACTGTATATTATTAACAATTAAAAGTGTTTTTTTTATCACCGGAGACAATCTTCTTCGAATTAGTAGGAATCACTATGAATAACAAAGTTCTCCTTAGTAGTAGTAATTTGCAACTGCATAACCAGAAATAGAAAACATACTAGCTTACAATAAAGCTATAGTTGATTCACGTGCTTAATGGTGAAAGTAAAATGATTTGGAACTTGGACAGAATTATAACTTACATATCGTCCTTGCAGTGTACTCCGCACAGGTCGCATACTCTAGTGAGAGCTTCTCTCCATGCTTTGACCTTCTCTGAGTCTTGTCCGTATTTCATTTCATGACCATCCATGGCTTTTTTATAAGACTCTTTCTGTTTCCGTACATCTGAAGGTTCCACTTTGTAAAAAATTGCCCAAACCTGTTTCCTTATGTTGTCTACATACTCACAGATCTTGACTAGTTCATCAAGGGACTCGGTGGAAAATGGATAGTTGTGACACAGCACAACCATTACCATTTTAGATTTCTCAATTTGCTCAATGGCAGGTCTGGTTTCACCACCCGCTTCTTCTGATTTGAAGATGCTGATTCCTTTGTCTCGCAGAGATTGACAAAGACGATCAGCAAAAACATTGCTGCCGGCTCCCAGAAAAACATCGTAGCTGAAATCCGAGGATATTGTTGTTGCATTTGCCATAATAATTGAGCGTTTAAGGTTGGTATCACTTCACACAGTGAAATATAAACACCTTGGCCTTCAAACTTCAAAGTTAAAGTCATGATGCCTATTAGCTGATGGGAAATAGTTTTATACCGTCAGTCAAACAAAATTAGTCCTCCAATTATGGTAAGCTTTTGTAAATTTCTTGCTTTCACACAACACAACTATAACATTTTATTTTATTTATTATGGGCGACCTTCCTTGCAGCATCGCAGCTTCTAGAATCTAGAAGCAGTTGGTTGACTATTTAAGGCTTCATTTGTGCAAAGTCACAAGTCACAACTGGGATTGGCTTCAGGGAGTTTAAGTTGAAGAAGAAGTCCTCACGGGATGTTAATACGGTATTTTACATATCTATTTTGTGGCTTTTCAATATTTATTTTGGAATCAGCAGGGCATGGACGTGCCTCGTGGGTGTATTATTCATGTATGTTTTATGTTGAATTGGTGAATTGGTTCCTAAACTATTTTCGATCGTCAATTGTTTGGTTGGTTTATATTGTTATTGGCTATTTTGTTTTTAGGTTTATCATAACTATATTACATCGTATTCACGAGCTATATATATGGAAAAAGGGTATAGCTTTTAATTTTCTCTATTAGTCAGTAGTGACCACGTTGTAGACTATAGTATATGTAAAACGTGGTTGGTTCTGACGTTGTTGCTTATGTTTTCTGTCTTGTAAGGCTTTAAAAGCCAACCTACACTTGTTTTTGAATTGATCAATAATACATATTCTGTCTTTTAATTTCATGTCCCATTGATTTGCTTTAACAATTGCTCCGTCATAAGGGTATGGTATGTGTGTGAAAGTGTAGGTCTCATTTTACTATTTTTCTATTTGAGAAGAATGGCGGAAGGTGTAACGAAATTTCCAAGCAACATTGTCTTTAATTTGGTCTTCTCACTCTGATCGGTACAGTATTATATTACTACCGGATAACTTTTTGCAATCAATCGATGTAAGCAATCATATTTTATTGATCAGGATGAAATAAAATATGCTCCGATCAAATTTGATAATTAAAAAACTAAACATGTCGTCCGAAGCGAGGATTGGGAGTTGTTAATACTTAATAATATCGAATTTAAAATTCCAGCTGGAGCGAGGAATTTGACCGCAACTATAAAGACAACCCGTTCACATGTAATCCCAAGACTTTGAATGTAACTACAAAATAAATATTTTAACTTAAAATTAATTTTATGTTATATGGATGTTTGTTCGATGTACTGAACTTTCAAAATGAAAGAATTGCAAAAGTTAGTTTATGAAAATTTTTATGCCTGTACTGGTGAGTGAAAATATTACACGGATCTTTATACTTTATATGGGATAGTTTGAAGCTAACGTTAGTGTCAACTGTAGTATCATGCACCTCCCCACACTCAATCTCTCCTCACACATCACCAACAACAATCACTCCTCGCACGCACTGTGAGCGCCACTCCTGTGAACCCCAGCTATCATGCGCACCTTGTACAGCAGTGCCATCGACGCCCACGTGCGACATCAATTTGTTCAGCATGTGCTTACGATTAAACCCTCTTCTCTTGCTCGCAAGTCAGCTCCAACGATAGCGGCGTGAAGAAGCCGCACAGATTGCCTTGTTGCTGATGTGTGAGGAGGTATCAAGTGTGTGGAGGTGCATGATACACGATGAGGTACTAATATACTCCTCCAACCTCCATATATAATTGAAAATAAGTGTCGTTTTAAATCAAATCAAAAGAAAAAAAGATAATATCTTAAAAACATCAAGCAGTAATTAAAGAAAGCTGTGAAGAATAAAAATAATAATTATATATACATCCCCTATTCTCATTAGTGTTGGTGCCTTTTTCTTTTTCACACCATTATAAAATTGTTGGCGATCTTCTTAGCAGCATCGCTAGATGCAATTTGGTTGACTATTTGAAATTTGTTAAGTACAAACTGCAAAGTAATTATAAAGAAAGCCGTGTAAAATAAAAATAATAATTATACATACATCCACTATTGTCATTAGTATTTGGTGCCTTTTTAAAATTTCTTTCTTTCACACCATTATAAAACTAACTTTATTTATTATTATGGGCGACCTTCCTTGCACTTGCACTTGCAGCAGATGGAATTTGGATGACTATTTAAAAAGCTTCATTTGTAGTTTTGTACACACCACACACAGTCATGGCGGAAAATCTGAATCACAGTGCAAGTGCAACATTGACCACTGATGAAGGTGATGATTTCTTCTACGACGTTTTTCTGAGTTTCAGAGGCGCGACTCGTCACGGCTTCACGAACAATCTCTACAACGCTATGCGCCAAAAAGGAATCTACACTTTCCGAGACACCGAGGAGCTGAGGATCGGAGCAGAAATCAGACCTTCTCTTCTCAAGGCAATCGAGAATTCTCGAATGTCAATTGTTGTGCTCTGTGAAGACTACGCGTCTTCCACTTGGTGCCTTGACGAACTTGCCAAGATCGTTCAGTGCTATCATGCTAATGCTAGCAAAGGGAAAGCACAGGTACTGGTCATATTTTACAAAGTTGAACCTTCTGATGTGTGGGGAATCAATAATTCGTATGCGAAAGCCATGGCTGAGCATGAAGACAGATTCGGAAGAGACTCTGAGAAGGTCAAACAATGGAGAAAATCTTTGTCTCAAGTGGAACATCTCACCAGAGAATATTGCAAGGATCACGGGTATTTCTTTTTTATTACTTTTAAAGTTTCGTATACTTTATATAATTACTACTGCTTCTACCATGCCACCTTATATTTATTTGATTCACGTGAAGGTTGGGAATAAAATATATAATATAGTTTTTATTGTAATTTTTTAAAATTATTGATTCTTTTTTTAATGAAGTAAAAATTAAATGAACATTAATTTACTTAAAAATTAATTTTTTTTATTATGATATTAAATAAAAATAATTATATAATAATAACTAGGATTTTGATTTCTCTGTTCCAATAATGATAAATGTTTATTTTTATATAACTAAAAAATTTATAATAAACATATATTTTTAAAATATGTAAATTGTATTATAATTAAATTAATATTAATGACCGTAAAAGAAACTAGTAATTAAATTATATTTTAGATTTATAATAAATAAAAAGTCGTCATATAAAATTATTTTAACTATTAACAATTTTTAAAAGAATTATTGAAATTCAATTTAGAAATACAGATAAAACATGATAAATTGAAAGGAATGCCAATTATGCAATTTTGATCCCTTAAAAAGTCTTATTACACATTTGGTATGCATATTTTTTTAATCGTCATTTATACTTTCGATTACAGTCAATTTGATCTTTTATCTTTATTAATGCCAATCTTGTTCATAATCTTGTGACACGATTGAAACTCTTTAACCCTTTTTTTTTAATTGAACTAAGACTCATTAACATACCCTCTCAAACATTTTCTTTTTAATATTTTTTATTTAGTAAAATTTATTAAAAATTATCAATTTTGATTCATTTAATAATTCTCACTCTCTAAATTTATAAGTGAAACTTACTAAAATTGTTGATTTTTAACAAATTACCATCCATCACAGATAGCATGTTAAAGAGAGTGTTGTCATATTATAGTATTCTAGAGAAGTAATGTTTTTCATATCAATTTTTTTGAGAAAACTAAAAAACAATTTCTTTTTGAAATTTAAGCATTTCCAAATGGTGTAGTCCGATATAATTAATTATGTATCGATTTATGCTGTTGTTTAACACTAATTTCTCTCTTGTATCAATGCATGATTTTAATCATTTAAGTATTTCTAATATGACCAAATAGGAAGTGTATTGTGTTCTTGTAGGGATGAACATGGAGTTATCAAGAAGATTGTCAAAGACACCTCTGCTAAATTACCTCATGTACCTTTACCAACTAAACATGTAGTTGGACTAGATTCTCGTTTTCAAGAGGTGAAACCAACCATAGATATTGAGTCTCATAACACCATTCGCATCTTAGAAATTCATGGAGCTGGCGGAATAGGCAAAACTGCATTTGCCTTGCACATATATAACCTTATCAGACATCAATTTGAAGCTGCAAGTTTTTTGGCTAATGTCAGAGAAAAATCAAACAAGAGCACTAAAGGCTTGGAAAATCTCCAAAAGACACTTCTATCTGAGATGGGTGAGGAACCACAAATAATGGTGGGCAACACTTTCAATGGGGCCAATGAAATCAGAAGCAGACTTGGTAGTAAAAAGGTTCTTTTGGTTTTGGATGATGTTGATTGGATAAAACAACTGGAGTCCCTAGTTGGAGGAGGTGATTGGTTTGGTTCCGGCAGTAGGATCATTATAACAACAAGGGATAGATCATTGCTGGATAAGCATGTCATTGGTAATGATGTTATCATTGAAAAATATGAAATGAAGAAGCTAAATGATTGTGATTCTCTTGAACTCTTTTGTTGGCATGCTTTTAATATGAGCAAACCTGCAAAGAACTTTGAAGTGGTTTCTGATCTTGCAGTGCATTATGCCAAAGGCCTTCCACTGGCTTTAAAAGTAATAGGCTCCAATCTAAAGGGTGGGAGCCAAGATGATTGGAAAATGGAATTAAACAAATACAAGAACATTCCAAATGACAAGATTCAAGGAGTACTTGAAATAAGCTACCATAGCTTATATGATTTGGACGACCAGAACATTTTCTTGGACATTGCTTGTTTCTTCAAGGGAGAGAAATGGGAATATGTTGAAAGGATACTAAAGGCTTGTGATTTCTTCCCAAGTATTCGAGTGTTTACTGCAAAATGTCTGATAACTATTGATGGTAATGGCTGCTTGGATATGCATGATCTAATACAAGACATGGGTAGAGAGATTGTCAGAAAGAAGTCACCATTAAAATTTGGAGAACGTACAAGACTTTGGTCTCATAAGGAAGTTCTTCGAGTACTTAAAGAAGAAAACCTGGTAATTAAGAATCTTATCATTTTTACTCTTTACCTTTATATGGTTTTGTACTATATGACAAATATAATAGTTAGTACATGTTTTTACATCATACAGATACAGGGAAGCAAAAGAATTGAAGGAATAATGCTTGATCCCCCCAGTCATGAAGAAGTAGATGATTGGGTAGACACTGTCTTTAAGGAGATGGAGAACCTAAGGATTCTGATTATTCGAAATACAACATTTTCAAAAGCACCTAGTTATCTACCAAATAGTATACGAGTGCTTGAATGGAAAGGGTATCCATCCAAGTCTTTTCCACCAGATTTCTATCCCACCAAAATTGTTGATTTCAAGTTACCTCACAGTTCTCTAATGTTGGAAAAGCCATTTCCGGTACATATTTGCTCTCTCTCTCTCTCTCTAATTAAGATGATCTAAATCTTAAAATTATTGAGTATATATGCTCCTGATCATTTTAATTACTCTGTGTTTCTTAGAAATTTGAGGACTTGACATTCATCAACCTGTCCCAGTGTCAATCCATAACTCGAATTCCTAATGTGTCTGGAGCTATAAATTTGAAAGTTTTGACACTCGACAAATGCCCTAAGTTGGAAGGATTTGATAAATCCATTGGATTTATGCCCAATCTTGTGTATATAAGTGCTTTATGGTGCAACATGCTCAAAAGTTTTGTGCCAAACATGTATTTACCATCTCTCGAGGTGCTTTCATTTAGCTTTTGCACAAGACTTGAACACTTCCCAGATGTAATGCTAAAGATGGATAAGTCGTTAAAGATTCAATTGGTAAATACTGCTATCAAGGAGTTTCCAAAGTCCATCGGCAACCTTACAGGGCTTGAGTACTTGGACATTTCAGGTTGCAAAAGACTTAATATATCAAGAAACTTGTTCTTGTTGCCAAAGCTTGTGACCTTATTAGTTGATGGATGCCCCCATATTGGAAAATCATTTAAAAGGTTCAAAGGAAGGAACTCAATGACAAACGGTTCCCCAAATTTGAGGACACTGCATCTAAGCGAGACAAATTTATCAAATGAAGAATTGTACGTGATTTTGAAAGGTTTTCCAAAACTAGAAGCCTTGAAGGTTTGTTACAATGATTTTGTCTCTCTCCCAGAATGCATCAAAGGATCTCTGCAATTAAAAAATCTTGATGTTAGTTATTGCAAGAATCTCAAGAGCATTCCTGAACTCCCTCCAAGTATCCAAAAAGTAAATGCCAGATATTGTGCGCGCTTAACTTCAGAGACATCAAATTCGCTATGGTCTAAGGTTTCCCTTCTATACTACTCACTTCTACACCATGTTTATGATTTCTAATACTCTTGGTGATTCATTGAAATTTATTGATATGTGAACTTCACCCCAAAAATAATATTTTCAATAAATTTAAATCAATCAATCATGAGAAAAGAAGAAGAGTATCAAATACAGTGTTGTCATTAGCATTTCTCATACTACTTTTGACCTTCAAAACTAAAAGCAATTTTTAATGTTACAGGTTAATGAAGAGAAGGAAAGGATACAATTTGTGATGCCAAAAACAAACATTCCAGATTGGTTTGATTATATTGGCAAGTCAGAGACTCCGCTGATGTGGGCCCGTAATAAGTTCCCTGTTATTGCTGTAGCATTTGTGTTGGGCAAAGCCAAATCGGGCTACTCTGCAACGGAGTTATCCCGCACTCTTGGTTTCAACTTGTTCACAGGCTCCGACCACCCTGCATCAGAGTTATCCCACACCGTTGGTGTCCACTTGTTTATTGGAGGCCAAGAAATACGCCGTAAAGAGTACCACTATTGTTGTGCTGGGGAGGAGCATGTGTTATTGTGTGATCTAAGGGTTTTGTTCAGTGATCAAGAGTGGGAGGGTCTTGATGAACATTTTATTGGTGATGAAGAATGGAAGAGTATTCAGGTTCAATATGAATCAGACTTGCCATTGAGTCATTGGGGAGTATTTGTGTACAAGCAGAAAACAAATAACACTGATGATATCCTATTTACGAATCCCCATCCCAACTCCGTAGCTAATTTGCTTCCACGACAGCAGTCTGAGCAGCAGAGAAGAAGCCATTTCTTGAAAAATTTCAACCCCAGAGAAATCTTTGGCCTGTGTTTGACTCTTTATGGCGAGACACAGTCAGTGCAACGGCTTACGACAAAGACGATTTATAGGAACATTTTGGCAGATAATATTAAAAGGAAATTTTCAGCCTCTGATTATGGGGCAAGTCTAAAGCAAGTTCACGACGAATCCACTGACGATGTGGTGCGGATGATGAAGATCTTCCAGGAGAATACACCAAATCATCTTCCTGAACACGAACAAAATGTGTATGGGTTTACGGAACAAACACTCGGGGCACGTGACGAGTTGTCTAGGGGAGAAGGGGAGGAAAGGTTAGTCGAGGATTTCTTTATCATGCTAGAGGAGGAAGATGGAAGTCGTCGCTATTGGGGAAGATTAAGGATGAAAGCTGGAGAACCAGGGTTCAACGTAATGGTAAGGAAGGAATTTCAACTCTTTTGGATGAGGAGATTATCAAGGTCAAACATAACTTCTCAAAACAAGTCAATACCCATTGTTCTGCTCAAGAGTTGCAGCAACAGGCATGAGGAAGAAGAAGAAGAAGAAGAAGACGACGACGACTACGATCCTGTATGCGAAGAATTGCTGAGTAGAATAGCGGAAGATGCTACGAAGTTGAGTGTGCCTTGTGGGAAATTGAAGGCGTCTATTGTTCCAATGATGGAAGATGATGAATCTGTTTATGACAAATATGTATTGGAAACCGTATACTTGAGGGGAAGAGAAAATTTGAAAGAAGGAAGGTGGGGAGCCGCAAGAACACAACTGTTATTGGCAATCACTATGATGTTGCTTCATGGAGTTTTCCCTCCGGAATTGTTTGGAACCAAGTTTAAGAAGATGCCCTACGGGACGTTAAGGGAGAAGCATCATGATTGGCGCTGGAATTTGTTTGGGCATTTAATTAACCTTATTCCATCACTTAATTTTCCTATCTATTCTCTTTTGATATTCATAGCATATGTCATAGGGCGGTATTTATCATCCCTAGTTCTAGTTAAACTAGTCAACTGCTTCCTAAACTATTTTGGATCACCTATGGGTTACTTGTTTTATTGTGTTCTTTTTTATTTTTTCGTTGCTCTGTTTATTAAGTAATTCTCATTCTCTAGGGATTTGGAACACATGGGTTAGGTTTTATTTTTTCTATCTTGTAAGGCTATAAAGCCAACACTTGTTCTTTGAATTCAATAATACATTCTCTTTCAAAAATTCATGTCGCATTGTTTTTCTTTAACAATTATAGAGGCTTGATCCTAAGTGTTGTTGGATTTAAAGATATGAAAAATGTTTAATTCTTACAAAATTCCATATATAGTTATGATTATAACGACTAATGAGTTTTGATGAGCTGACTCCTACTTAGGCTTTTTAGAATACACAAAAACAACCTTTTTTTCCTAAACCTTTGAAGACCACTCTTACATGGATAAAAACTACTTTATATATACTTTTCTTAATGATTCATTTATTTAAGTCTATTCTCTTTTTTTTTATATATATATAAAAAATAAATATTTCCTCTTTTATCATTATCTCTAAATTAGACTTTAATATCTTTTTTAAAACAAGTAATCAATAATTAAAAATAATCTTATATCACAATTTAAATTATTTATTGAAAATCTAAAATACAATTTTATATTCAAAGATATTTATTATTAATTTCAATTATATATAATATAATTTATATATTAAAAATATTTATTTATTATAAACTTTAATTACATAAAATATATTTTTCTTCTACAAAACGCATACTGTAACATAAATTATTATTGTTATGGTAAGTATATTATTATCTCTAAATTCAAGTTAAATCTCATTTTAATTTAAATTCTAACCAATCTTATTGTCCTTGGATATTACTGTTATATTATAAGTTTATAACTATACTATAATAGTCTTTAAATTTAAATCAAACTAAATGTGGTAATTAGAAAACTGATAGTTGATCTTTGCCTTGCAGGATCCAAAATGGCTTTAAATTTGTTGCTGCTTGACATGCTTAGTACTTAGTAGTGGTACTCTGTCTGAACAGCACAATGCATGTAGTATATATACATCTTTGTCATAGGCAATCGAAAACACAGTTATACTTTACCTGAAAATCTGCCGTAGTATCTGATGTTCTATTCAGACTTTCAGTGATTTAATAATCCAAATCTTGCAGGTATTCGTGTATAATATAATATAGCTATCAAAGCATAAGTCCATTGATACACTATCTCAATGACTACAACAGTGTTTGCCAAGTTACATTCTCATGATATAGGACTTTGAAGGGACTTATTATTATATTGAAGTAACAAGGATACTAAAGCAGGAATTGAATAAACAACAAACTGTATGTAACTATGTAATAAACAAACTAAAACTATGGAAAAAAAAAAAAAAAAGATCACAGTAAACTATCTGTTCTAGCTGGGAGCCTCTTGAAGAAATTACTTGGTACACAAGGCATCTTGCTCCTAAACTTTGGATGTCTCAAAAAGTACAAGCCTGTTACCAGAGCCACCACTCTGAATGGTGCTGCATAGAGAACTACAGCAGCACAGAAGCTAAACACAACAAAGAGGCTAGTTGCTCTGGGGTCTCTCCAACTCATTAGAGACTGAAACCTCTCCCCTTGTGTAGCTATGTCCCCAACAACTGTCTGAATCCTACCTGCCACAGTTCTAAGCCTGTCATACCTCATTCTCACAACATCATGTGATCTAGAAGTTGGAAAAGTGTCAAACTCCTCATCAAGTTCATCGGGGTGAACGGCTTCGGCCCACGAGAGTTTGGTGTCCATGTCAGGAGGATGTCTAGGCCGGAACCTGTAGTTCCACAGGCCAATCAAGAACAAGTAGAGGAACACAGTTGGTAGGATCAATTCAGGGCACCATATCAGTATGAGGAAAAGAATGTGGACTAGGATTGATGTAACATGGTTCTTCCAAAGGCAAACATCACTGAACCACTTTCCCATTGTGATCATACAAGAGAAAAGGGACATGATGCGGAAGAAGTTAGCCTTGCTTCTTCTCATGCTCCACATGTGAGAATCAACATCCAGCATGTACTCCACAACCTCCTTCCTTAGGGGTGGTTCGGCTCGGCCTAGCCTCGCGGCTACAATGTTCATGGCTTGGTACCTCAGGTTGTCTATTTGGTTAACTGTGAAGGGATGCAAGTAATGCATCTTGGGGAGCAAGGGTTGGCCATATATATGAACCATGCTAGCTAGTGAGAGTGTTGTGAACCTCACAGCTAACTGAAGCTCACCCATTTTCTTAACTCCATGTGGGTGTAGAACAAGAAGAGGGTGAGAATTGGTGTAAATCCTATTAGCTTCAAGTGTTGAAAGCCTTATTCTTACCTTTCCAATTCGAGAATCTCTAGAAGCACTTCCACTAGAAGCTTTTTCTCCTCCACCTAAATGGCAGTTGTCAAAAACTCCCAATGTTATCACAGTGCAAGGATCATAGACCTCCCATGTGTATTGTTCATTCCATTTAGGACTAAAAGTGTCCAAAAGTGTTCTGGTTCGGACCCATTTCTGACCATACTTGGCAACACAGTATGCATCTGTGCTGCCTCTGCCATCCCTCATCTTCATTGGGAGAAGCCCTTGTGCTCCTAAGATGCCTACTTCAAGTATCCCAATAGGTTGCTTCCATAGCTGTCTTGATGTTGGTCTTTGATCACTGGAGTACAATGTGGACTCATCTAGGACATGGTATCCACCTTCAAGGCAAACTCTCATGTGAATCCTGCTTGAAAACTTGAGCTCATTTCTTCTATCACCTTCTAGCATTCCAAAACCAAATTTCTCAAGATTGAACCAGCGCGAATGAACCGGCCTGTGGTCTAGCCTCTTCTCAAAGAGGGTCATTGGTAGGCTTATCTTCCCAAGTACCTCATCTTTTGAAGGGTGCACACGATCCTCAACAGTGACTGTTAGTTGCTCCTCAAATGGCTCAGAGGCTACAAAGACCAAATCTTCATTCCAGAATGGTGTGGTTGTTCTGGTGGGGCATATCTTGGTTGTCAGAACTTGGCAGCCAACTTGAGCTTTCACAAAAACCTCCGGTAGCCGGTTTCTGTCACTTGGGATCACGTCTTGTGCTTCAATCACATTCACCCTGAGATACCACAACTTTGGTGACATGTAAACCTTTGATCTGATGTTGAAAACACCCTCTCCATGGACAGTTGCAGCATCAGAATGCCAAGCCTCAGAGAAAGCCTCATCAGCTTGTGTTCCCATCCAAACTGCAAGCATAATGTCACCCCTCACCTTGCCTTCTTCGTGCCAGTCCTCGAGTCGGTACCACTGAGGAGCCAGTGGACTATCTGGTGGAACTCTTGTTGGAACCTCATTGAGGTCAAAAACTACCCTGCCAAGATAGTCATCTCTCCCCACCATTGCCTTATCTTTCACAAAGACTTCCAAAACAGAAGACTGAATGCTGTCCTTGGAGAAAGTAAACACTTTGTTCCACTCTGGATTCAATTTCTTCTCAAAGTGCTTTGTTCTCCCCTTATAGTTCCCCAGCTTCACTTCCACATAAGGATCACAGCTTGAGGTGATGGTGCTTGGGGGAAGAAGATCTTTCGCCTTCACAATGCGAACATACAGATAAAACATCTGCTCAACAAGGTCATATGTGCTAGTGAATCTCTCACTTCCACTCCCCAAGCCTCTTCTACCATAAGCTCCATCATTGGTGTCACTGAGATTGTAGCTTTCATCATTGCTAGTAGGGACTTGGTTGCTAACTCGGTGCACGGTGAGTGGAGGATTCTGTGGTTGTCTCTCTACTAAAATTCTCGGCTGTTGTGTGTTGGTTCCCATGAGGTTGTAGCTTTCATTGTGACTAGCATGGACATGTGGATTAAAGGAGTGCATTGGTGATGGAGTACTTGGTCCTCGTGGTCGTCTTTTGATTGAAATCCTTGGCTGCATGTTGGTGTCATTATGATCGTAGCTTTCACCATGGCCTTGTGGATCAACTGAGTGCACTGTGAATGGTGCACCTTGTGCTTGTGGTCGCCTCTTTATTGAAATCCTAGGCTGTGTGTTGGTGTCATTGTGATTATAGTTTTCGTGATGGCTAGATTGGATTTGAGGATCAACTGAGTGCATGGTGGATGGAGTAGTACCTTGTGGTCTTCTCTTTACTGAAATCATTTGTGGCTGGAGAACTTGGTGCTTGTCTAGTTGTTGGACTTGGACTATCTCCACTACAGCTTCTTTGCTTTCTTTCTTTGGCTCTTGATCGATACTGACACTGCTGGACCGAAAAGAAAATACTTGTTCTTCTTCTTCTGTGCTTGCTTTTGGAGTGTCAAATGTAGGAAGTTCTTCTTCACTGGGATCAGCTTCAAGTGCTTTTTCTTGTTCTGAAGTGAAAACAGGAGGTTTTAGTTTGGAATTGGAATTGGAATTGGAATTGAACTCTGATGCAATGTATATTTTGAGGCCAATCTCACCCTTAATAGATGAGAGAAACCCTTTCTTTTCAAGAGGGAAAATCTGATACACTTCCTCACCTTCCTTGACAATATTGGAGCAAGGAATTCTCACCCTTCCAAGGAAGTTTCTGCCTGGAGTAAGTCTCCTCTCGTTGTACACAGATACTTCGATCGTTTGGCGATGGTAAGGTTTGGTTGCATCTAAATTGAAGACTAGTTTTTGGTTCCAAGTGGGGTTGAGGTTCTTTGGGACAGTTCTGGTTCTGCTAAGCTGGTTTTCAAAGTCTACTTCCACAAAGGGACTGGCTGATCCCTCACCATCTTTTGGCATAAGATCATGAGCATTAATAACCTCCACAACCAGTTTCATGTCCTGACACAAGTAGTTGCAGCTTGGTGGTTTGCCAAAGTAAACAGAAATTCGATTCTGAAGCTAAGAAGTTAGTTATACTTAAGATTAAGAATGCAAAAGCCAACAGAAAACTACACGGTTGTGGTTGTGGTTCTCCATGTATATGCTACAAGTAGTACTTGCTTCAATTTTGGCTAAGCAAGGAATAATTTCATGGAGAAGCTGCATCAGCTTTAGCAATATGAAGATGTGAAAGCAGAAAAAGAATGGTGGGGGGAAGCTTCAGATTGATCTAACTTGAAGCCAAGACCATTCTTTCTTGTTGTCATTGTTACAATTCTATCTTAATGCTTCAACAATTATAAAAG